>PVHY01007635.1:0-10477 GCA_004024945.1 Uropsilus gracilis | reverse complement strand
TCCAGCCCAGTCCAGCCCGTCGTGTGGCCGCTGCGAATTCTTTGTGACTGAACCCTTGGGCTGCTGGGCAACTCCGGGGCTACGTTGATGAATTTCTGCTGGTCAGGGCCACACCCTTCCGCCTGAGTTGAGTTAGGCTCTGTTTTTCTTTTTGGTTTTTGTTTTTTGAGACTAGGCTCGCTGTTTTTGCCCGTGGAACCGCAGGCTCACGTTGCCCAGGATACCACAGACTCAAGCAATCCCCAGCCTCAGCTTCCCAGGTAGCTGGGATTACAGGCGCGCGCCACCACGCCCAGCTATTTTTGGGGACTAAGTCTGGCTGTGGTTGCCCCGGGCTGGACTCAAACTGCGATCCCCAGACTCCACCCGCGACTTCATAAGCTGCCGCTTACAGGCATGCACCACCGTGCCCGGCTTAGGGTCTGTACTTAAGTATTGAGGTTGAGTTCAGTGGTGGGATGAGTCATGTAAATCATAAAAATCTGAAATAGCAAAAGCTAACCTGAGTCCTAAAGCCAAACCTGGCTCAACTGGGACAGGTTTCAAGCCTTCTGAGTCCTAGAGATAGATGCTCCTGGTTACAAAAATTAGCCTCTAAAACAGTATTAGTCTGCCTATTTAAATCCATATTATTTTCTAATTTATGCATGCTGATATTAAATTGGTAAGGAAATACCCTTACAAAATAAATATCCTAATTTTACTCTTAGCATTTGATACTGAGTGACTTAAAAACTTTTGAGCAGTCTATTAAAAATATATGTATATACATAATAGATATGTGTACTCAATGACCATGCTATATACTGATAATGGAATTATGCTATGAACGCTGCATTTTCAAATAATAAATAACTGTTGAACATTTTTTCATTCATTGATTACATAAAAACCAGTAATCACAGGATTAATTTATGTGCCCTATGGCTAATAGCTGAAATTTTTCCATTTCTCTTTGACTAAAAACACCAATTTGTACATGATTCTTTGCACTTATGGAAGCATTTCTGTACAACAAATTCCTAGAAGTAGAGTTGTTTTAAATAGTGTACACGTTTGTGTTGCCAGATTGTTTTCCAAAGTACTGAGTAAATTTATACTTCCTCCACATGTCTTGTGCTTAGAAAAGCCTTCCCCATTCTAAAATTATTTAAAATGTATAATTATCCTTAATGACTTTTGTCATTTCTCAAAATATTCCCTTTTCTGTATACTTGAAATAAATGCCTGCTCTTTTTATCAAATCTTTACAGCTAAGAATTATTAATTGTGTAATTCAGGGTACAAGTCAGCTGATGGAAAGAACTTTGAAAGCACTAATTTTTCATCACTTGCCAGTCTTCATGATTCTGATGGTGCATCCATTTCTTCCTACCAGATGAGCTGATCATCCTTTTCATGGGAACTTTTCCTCAGCCATATACATAGGCAGAGATGGGAAGGAGGAGGAATAGCAGCAGTATTTCATGTTTCTGACTAAATAATTACATCTTAGTGATTCCTTCGTAGTCAGCCTTAGTAAATTTGTGACTGTCTTTGCTTCTGCTGTTCCCTTGGTTTATGCTATTCTTGCCTTCTTCCTTGTGTAGTGAAATCATGTTCACCACTGTCAAGAACTACTTCCTTTAGTCCCACTACAGTCCCACATCAGACTGCACTTCCCCTACCCCAATCAGGAATGTCTCTTTAGCTTTCCTTCCAGACCCAGCTAAGACCTGCTCTCCCAAAGACTTATTTAACAGACCTTGATCTTCACGAACTTTTAATAGGCCTGTTTGCAAACTGTTGAGATGCTAAGCATTTCCTTATATTGTCTCAGTGAGGTTGTAAAGCTTCTTGATAGGAAACTATACTTTCACTTGCCCTTATACCACCTAGTACAGACTGCCTGCTGTAACCAACCAGCTGATAGGATCCAATGCTTGAAAAGCCAAGGCAGGCATTACTACTAAGCCCTTGACCTCAATTTCCTAATCCAGAAAATGCTCTGACATCCTGGACCCTATTATGGATTTTGTAGGCCCAGGTGGTGGGAGACCCACAATCCCAGATAAGATTTGAATGGCTATTTTGTCTGACCCCCAGCTTATGCAGCTGCAGCCACCCATGTCCTCTGGAATTCCCAGGTCCCCAAAAGGATACCTGATGTAATTACACTGCAGGAAAGTTAGCTAGGTAAGTACACCAAGCGATACTCTTGAGAGGCCACATTAGGGCCATGGAATCTAGACTGCTTCAGGAGCATATCATCTAAACTGGGAGAAAAGACAAGAATGACACTTAAGGCAAAATGCTAGATGGTGCAAACTTAATGAAATAACTGAAAGCAGATTCCGCTGGTCTGACTGGAAATCACTGAACTCTCTGATTGTAACATTTCGTTCATTTCTATTATTCTTAGCTTTTTTTTTTGAGACTAAGTCTCGCTGTTACCCAGGGTAGTCCCAATCCCATAGACTCAAGCTGGGTGGCCTCAGCCTCCCAGTCCTAGGATTACAGGCATGCGCCACCCAGCTTATTCTTAGCTATTGATGTTTGTTCCTAGTTATGAAGTCCTGTATCTAAAAATAAAATGTGGTTTGGAAGCTTTGTCTCTAATGGTCAAGGCCTGAGCATCTGGGAGAAGCTGGCAGAGAATGCTGATGGGTGGCCCGCAGATTGTGAACTTCTGGCTATGTCCTGTAGACAAAACAATGGTTTTGTATGCTCATGGGTGTTCCTGTGCAACAGGTGAAATCTTGGGGGGGGTATGTACACACTTGCCACCAGTATTCAGGCCTTGAAAGTTAATTCTGGCTTGTTAGACCTACAGGAGGAGATGCCACTGAATCTCATTAGCTCCATTCTTCCAGAAACACCTTCATAGTCAAGCATGTGTCTGGCATTTTATGAAGGATCAGAAACTTAAGTAAAGGTATTCAAATTTGATGAACTGCTGTCTAGGCCAAAGCAGGGATCACAGTAATAGAAAAGAAATGATGAACTAGCCCTACCGACTGACATGCCATAGGAGAGGAGAAAAGAGGCAGCAGCAGAACAAGTTACAGGTTTCTGCCTTGGCTAACTGGGAAGCTGACAATGCCACTTAATAAAACAGGGAAGACATAAAGTGGTTCATGGTTCAGCATCTGGGCAGAAAGGGGCTGATCCTTCATGTGTGGTGACTGCCCTTCACCCAGTAACTTCACCTGCTCAGAGGTCTTCTCCAAGCACCACAAGAATCTCTGCCTTTCTGCCTGGAACCTTTTTTCCTTGACCACAGATCATCTGCCTCCCATCTGCTCAAACTGATCTCCAGGAAATTTTCTCTGATCACTTTTCCATGCCCATCTCTCCCTTCTCAGTGAAAAACTTCAGGCTCTATCCTCAGGAATCATTTTACAGTTCTGTTTGGGGATAAAAAAACCACTATTACTAAGTGGCTTTGAGATTCTAACATAGATAGTTCAGGTCTGCACTTTGAGAAATGAAGTCACCTGCATAAAAATTAGTGATATCAAAGAGCCAAAATTTTGATGTTTCATTATAGCTTTACGGAACCAAAACTAGGTGGTCAGTCACAATATACGATCCAGAAGTTTCCAGAGGGCAGAGTTCCAGTTTATCTCATTAGATTTTCAGCCCATCTTTCATGACTGTTAAGTCTCCATAAATTGCAAAGATATCTAAATGTACCCACTACTACCCAACATCCAAGCACACACTTGTCAAGGATCCCTAACCCAATACTGTTCTAGTTTTGGTCACTGGTCTTAAGTATTCTGTACAGAATTAAATGCATCACATAAAGTTCTGCATGTGGGTATGAAGGTGGGAGCACCGGTGTAAACAACTGAGATAGTCTGCGGCAGTACGGAGAGGAATACGATGGAGTCTTGAGGAAAAGTGAAGTCCCACATTTAATTAGGTAAAATAATTTAATTTTAAAGATTCCACTTATAGCCAATTTACTATTTAAACTGAAATAAATTGGCCCCTGCACAAAAAAATCTCTCCTTCTGAAAAACTATTCTATTTAATAGTGCACTTCATTTATGCTACAGGATGAGCAGGATTGGAAAAACATACTGAAAGACCATCCCTTCAGCTGGGCAAACTTGGAGCTCCAGCCTGAGCGAGGATCCCTGAGGCCAGGCTCAGGTCAAGGTGTTCTTTTCCTGGGCTGTGCTCTTTGTCTGCATTTACACTCTGCTGCTGAAGACTCAGAAGTGGGGTCAGAAGGGACCCAGTGTCATTTGGTCCTAGGGGCGAGGGCAGAAGCTGGCTGAGTGAGCTTCTAAGGATTCTTAACAAGGGATTTGCATTAAGTTGTTTTTCATCATGAGTGGAAAGGGGGAGGAGGTGCCAAATGTTTCTGTGACACTCATGGAGTCCATGATTTCCTATTACAACAGAGAGGTCCTCCAGATACAGGGGTAGTGACGCAGTTGAAAATTGTATGGGTGCCAAAATGCCCTGGTGGGTGGAGTCTAAGAGAAAGACTCACAAGAAGTGAGAAGCAGGAAAAGGGGGGATAAAAAGGACCAGCGAAGAGAGAGGAGAACAAGAATGGCAGACTAATAGAACAGGCCCATGTGGCCTGACCAGGGGAAGCTCCCTGGAAGCTGGTAGCAGCAAGGAGCCATGGTAGAATGGAGAATGGCCAGCAGGAAAATAGCTGGTGTGCAGTTGGATGCCAGAATGGCAGGCTGGGGTGACCAGGGGCTGCTGAAGGAAGGCCTGGGGAATGTGGTCAGACACTACCGAAGGCGGGCCTGGTAAAAAAAAGGAAGCAAAGGAAACCGCAGCAAGGCGGCATACTTGGAAAGCTGTGTTTGCATCGGCATCTGCTGGAAAAGTTTAAAGAGCCTTGGAGAAGTGGAGCAGCTCAGAACACTGAAGAAAAAGCAGAGAAGCTTGCTGGAGGACTAAACTTTGCAGGGTGCCTGCAGGTTTGGAGGGGAACCATCTTGGACATGTGTTTGGGACTTTCGGACTAAATGGTACTTGGGGTAAATAACTGGCCACTTGTGGCATTAAGGACTTTTCGTTTTCCTGGCTAATTCTCCTTGTAAATAACCCTCCCCCCCCCCTTTTTTTTTGAGTCTAGGTCTCGCTATTTTGCTTGGGGAACTGCAGGCTCACGTTGCCCAGGGTACCACGGACTCAAGCGACCCCTGGGCTCAGCTTCCCATGTAGCTGGGATTACAGCATGCACCACCATGCCCAGCAATTTTTGGGACTAGGTCTCACTACATTGTCCCAGGCAGGTCTTGAACCCGTGCACTCAAGCCATTCCTAGTCCCAGTCTCGCTCTATAGGCTGCAATTAAATGCACGTGCCGCCGTGCCCAGCCTAAAACCCTATTGTTTAAATTGCATTGACTGGCAACTGCTACATGTGGGTGATGCAAACTTCTGCCCATTTGGACATGATTTCACTCCAACAAAACTGCCAGGCTAGACTACTTTTGAAAATATATTCTTGCTACTCTAAGAGCCATAAACGATAAAATCATCACAGAAAACATCTCTTGGAGTGGACCCTTGACCCCAATAAAATAACCAATCTCTCAGCACCAAATCTTCATAATCAATAGTCATGAAACAAAATGTACATTCCTTATCAAAAATTTTAAACTGGACTAGGAACACACTCCATGAAATATAGCTTCCATTCCCCCTTCCTAGCAAGTAACAGGTCCCAGAATATTCTTTCCACAGTCTTTTGGCTGACTGTACCCACTCCAACCACAGGAGTCCTTGACATTTCATTTCTACTGTGCTTCTAGAACCAACCTGAAAAGGCTCCTCTTGTCTAGTGCAAACTTCCTTCCAAAATGGAAGGTGAGAACCTGGCCCCCACCCTTTCAGTCTGGGAATGGGGGCGGGGTACCCAAGGGTCCTGAACTTCGAGAGGGAATCAGTAGACTCTGCCTTCTAAGTCTGGCCCAGGCAGCCTTGTCAGGCTAGAGGTGGGAGGTGTGGTCCTTTCAAATGGCACAGGCCCTTGGAGAAGAGCTCCAGTGGATGGGCCTAGTCCGCTGGCAGGGGTGGGAGGTAAGGGTGAGTCCTATACCACCAGGACCTCAGAGTCTCAGAGACTCAGGGTTCAGGGATCTCAGGCTGGGGAAGCTGGCCTCTGCCTCCACATGGGCAGGGGGTGAGGGCTGAGCATCCCTGCCAGGGTTTGGGCTCGGGTTTGGCCCTCTGGTTCACTCCAACCTCAACATAACCTGCACTAGGAATGAAAAACCCAGTCTCCCCAGCTGCAGATATAATGCAGAGGAAAGCAAGTAATAACAACCCTGGACACACTCACCACTTGGGTGGGATAAGCAGCGTCTTGGGAACCACTGAGACAGGAAGGTGAAACTAGTGATTGAGGTGACCTGTCACAGATTTCTAGCCGCACCGTCGCTGGCACTGGGGAATCAAATCCCAGGCTCCCTCCTTTACCGATCAGTGGTAGAAGAAAGCCACCATGATTGGCTGAGGCCCCATGGCAGAACTGCTAATGAGGAGAGCTCAACTAGCCACCTGAGAAAGTCTGCCCCAGCAGCAAACACCTCACTGCCATCGGCTGAGAATTGTATTCTCAAACCCAGATATCAGAACTGTATGGCAGAGAACCAGTTAACAGGTAATAGACACCAGAAAGTATTCTGGAGAAGCGTACAACATATCTGCCCTATAAGTTCCCAACATGTTCAACCTGACTACCCGCCTCAGCTACTCCTGAAAATCTGAGCCTCATCTGTTGCTGTCCAGGAGGGCAAGTCTGCACCCAGGAGAAAAGGACTAGTTCCAGAAAAGACCCATAGGCCAAACAAAGACCAACAGCTTGCAGTGAAGGAGTTGGAGTGACCAGAGGGGGGGGAAGGGGAGAATAAGGGGTACAATACAACCATGCAAACATGACCAATATTGTACGATAATTACAAAATTAAAAAAAAAAAAAAGAAAGAAAATGGAAGGTGGTTGGTCCAGAGCTTCACTCTATTCCTAACACTTAGTATGAGGCCTGCCTCTTCATTTTTCAAACTGGTACCATTCCTGGGAAAACTGACTAGGTTGCTAATTAGTGTACCAGCATGATTGCCCAGTATGCCCCCTCTTCTGAAGTGAAAGGTTTGAGCTGGAAGGGACACAGCCTAAGTTGTTCATCCTCCTATATATAATAAGGCAGCTCTTTAGACTCAGAGGAAGTGAGGAAAACAGGTGTGTGGCTCTTTCACGTAGACTCTCGGATATTTAATTCAGCAGACACCCTGAGAGAACTTTTGCTCATGCCCATTACATTCAAAGGCTTCTCTCCAGTGTGAATTCTCTGATGGCGAACAAGAGCTGAGCTGTACCTAAAGGCTTTCCCACACTCACTACATTCATAGGGATTCTCCCCTGTGTGGATTCTTTGATGCTGAATAAGGCCTGAACTATAGGTAAACTTCCCTCCACATTCCATACATTCATAGGGCTTCTCTCCAGTGTGGATTCTCTGGTGCTGATAGAGGTGTGAGCTCTGGCTGAAGGCCTTCCCACACTCATTACATTCATAGGGCTTCTCTCCAGTGTGGATTCTCTGGTGATGAATAAGGGTAGAGCTCCGACTAAAGGCCTTCCCACATTCATTACAAGCATACGGTTTCTCTCCAGTGTGGATTCTCTGATGGTGAGTAAGGGTGGAACTCCAGCTAAAGGTTTTTCCACACTCATTACATTCATAAGGTTTCTCCCCAGTGTGGATTCTCCGATGCAGAATGAGAGCAGAGCTGCAACTGAAGGTCTTCCCACAGTCGTTACATTCATAGGGCTTCTCTCCAGTGTGGATTCTCTGATGCTGGATAAGATGTGAGCTCTGGCTGAAGGCCTTCCCACATTCACTACATTCATAGGGCTTTTCCCCAGTATGGATTCTCTGATGCTGAATAAGGTCTGAAGTTCGATTAAAGCTCTTGCTACATTCATCACATTTATGGGGCCTGTCTCCTACAGGTAGTCTCTGATGTGAAATAAGATTGGAACTCACAGTGAAGCTGTTCCCAAAATCATATTTCTCACTTCTCTCTCCTGTGGGGGTGAGCTTTTTCTCAACTGTCACTTGACCACAACCTGGTATCTTCCTATTCAGTCTTTCCCCAGAGGAGTTCCCCAGCTGCCTCTTTAGACTGACTTCTTGTTCATAGGCTTCTTCAAACTTAAGACCCTTGGAAATATCTTTTTGGAATCTTCCCAATAGCACCCCATGTGATCCTGTATCTTCAGAGATGTCTTGATCAAGCTCAGTTCTGGTCTCACCATCTAGTACAATATAAAATACAAATATCACTTGCTCCTTGTAGAAAAAAAAAAAAAGCCAAAACCAGAGCACAGGGAAATCACATGACTAATATTTACTGGGCAAAAACCACATGCCTCTTATCTGCATGCAGAAAGGCCTGCCCAGGCTGTGTGCTGCTAAGGCATAATGAGCAAGCTGGGTAGAAGAAATAAGAAAGGAAGCAAAATCCAGGTGAAAAAACTGGAGGTACAGAGAAAGCTGAGAATAAAAGGTGGAGGATGGATCAGGGAGAGGCAGGGAACCCAAAGCAGAAGAGAAAGGACATGTCGTCTGATGAAGTGCTGAAGCCCTCAGAGGCCACAGATTACAGCTATAGCAGGGGAGATGATGACTGCCAAAACAGCTGAAAAATGACAAGGGAAAGCAATACAAGAAACTAAACATAGACAGGTATTGAGGAGAGTGGGGAAGGTAGCAAGCAGGAGGAAGTAATCAGGTAAAGCCACAGTGAGCCCTAGGGTCCCAGGTGAAAGGAATAGTCACATTTGCGGTCAGTCACATGTGCCAAATCTGTGGAAGTGGCACAGGACAGCTGCTCATCTCTGGACCCTAGGTCTGTGCTGAGATGTCAGCACATGCAAATAACTTCCACGTTCAAACTATTTCCACAGTTTTGGGGTTTTTCTTTTTTTTTTTTTTCCCCCCTTCAATTTTCATTTTAATTTTTGGGGTTACTAAAAGGAAGGCCAAACAAAGACAATAAGTGTAAAGAATTTAGAGAGTTAGCATTCTTAGTTTGCCAATATATATACTTTTTTTTGGTTTTGGTTTTTATTTTTTTAAGAGACTAGGTCTTGTTATGTTGCCCAGGGCTGTCTTGAACCCATGGACTCAAGTGATCCCCAGCCTTAGCCTCCCAGGTAACTGGGATTACAGGCATGTGCCACCACACCTCGCTCTAGTTTACCAATCTTTTAAAAGTAAAGATAGGTCAATGAAGTGTTAGGAACAGAAAAAGCTATTTTTCCCTCATTGGCACAGGGACCTGTCAGTTCTTATTTCCCTTCAAACCCAGGACCCTCGGCTCTTCCTTTCACTTGATCACTCTAGTTTGGAGATCATGTCAAAATTCAAAATGAGAATCCTGCTCATAGAAAGACATGGAACGGGGAGGTTTATCCTGCTCATACCAATCAGACCTCAATTCCAGGCCCAAGATCTGCAGGGGAAAGAAAAGAAATACACAGGGAGGTCTCAAAGGAGTTAGAAAGACTCCCTGCTGTTGCTTAGGAAAATGTTCTCATTGAAAGTGGGTGAAAGATGGGGAATTGCCCATATAGCAAATGTTAAGAGGTGAATTTCTGCTAAAACAGCAGTTACACCAAGCCCTAAACAAAGCAACTTGTTCCTAAGGTAGTTCAACAGAGAAAGGGAGGTGATAAAAAGTTCTAGACTGTTCACTAGGGCAGGTAAGGTACAGAAATCTCAATATCTTAATCTTTTGGAAAAGTCTGTGGATTATTATTAAGTCTTAAGGATCACATGGAAAAAAGTGTGAAATTTGGACTTCGAAGATCATAGGGTTAGAGTTTGCTATTCATTTGTTACATGACTTATAAAAACACAGAAGACATTTGACCTCTCTTTCCTCACCTATTATAAAATGAGGATAATACTAGCTACTTCTACTGTTGTGTGGTTGCTGTGGGGATTGAAAATATGTGCCAGGCATGGTGGCACATGCTTGTAAGCGATAGCCTATGGAGTCGTGGCTGGGACTGGGGATTGCGGTTCGAGTCCCGCCCAGGGCAGCATAGCAAGACCTAGTCACAAAAAAAA
Organism: Uropsilus gracilis; assembly: GCA_004024945.1. Taxonomy (NCBI): domain Eukaryota; kingdom Metazoa; phylum Chordata; class Mammalia; order Eulipotyphla; family Talpidae; genus Uropsilus; species Uropsilus gracilis. The sequence goes on along the minus strand of PVHY01007635.1, from coordinate 379 downwards.
TAGCTGGGCGTGGTGATGCGTGACTATAATCCCAGCTACCTGGGAAGCTGAGGCTGGGGATTGCTTGAGTATGTGGTACCATGGGCAACGTGAGCCTGCGGTTCCACAGGCAAAAACAGAGACCTAGTCTCAATAGATTAGACAGATAGATAGATTAGATAGAGATGGAGGGATAGAAGGAGAAAGGGAGGAAAAGAGGGAGGGAGAGAGAGGGAGAAGGAGAGAGGGAAGGATTATATGTGAAAGTTGTTTGTAAGTTGCAATTTTCCATTACTATTAGTATTATCATTAGTACCAAGATTGGATGGATGGATGGATGGATGGATGGATGGATGGATGGATGGATGGATGGATGGATGGATGGATGGATGGATGGATG
>PVHY01007634.1:0-66216 GCA_004024945.1 Uropsilus gracilis | reverse complement strand
TAGGTCTCGCTATTTTTGCCCATGGAACCGCAGGCTCTCATTGCCCAGGGTACCACAGACTCAAGCAATCCCCAGTCTCAGCTTCCCAGGCAGCTGGGATTATGGGTGCGCGCCACCACGCCCAGCTATTTTTTTGGAACTAGGTCTCACTACGGGCCCCAGGCAGGACCCAAACTGCAATCCCTAGCCCTGGCCGCTTCATAGGCTGAAGCTTACAGGCATGAGCCACCTGTCAGCAATATCTTTGCATTTAGAGAACCACTTGCAAGGACTGTCTGTCTGAGGAAAACATCAGCTTGAGCCACAAACTCACCCCCTTTAATCTAAGGATCTTGGTGTGGAATTCCACTCCCCTTCTGTGAGAGCAGCAGTGACTTGTCCCACCCAAACAGCCTGAAGCAATAATCTAATGAACTTGAGAGTTGTCCATCATTAGCTGGATTGTCTAAGGTCCTGGAAGGACTCACCCTCTTAATGGCTGGAGCTCTAGGAAGCCAGACAAGCTCACAGGACCTCCCCTATCTAGTGAGACCTTTGTATCCCCTTGATGCTCCAAATAGTCTCAGGCAGTCCTTTTGGGTCCATCAGTGTAGCCATCAAACTGACAACTGAAAATAAAATGTTAATGAGAGACAGAATTTATTAGATAGTTAAAGTATTTGAATCAGTCTGACATATTTTATTCTGTGAGAACTGTTCAAACAAATACAGTTTGAATTTAGTTTATACAGTAAATCATTGACATTGGAAGTGCCATTATTGTAGACTGGCAGCTCTAGCTCTCAGTTATGTCCACCTAAAGACATGTGGGTATTGGTTACCAACAGAGGATGCCCATGAAGAATTTAGTCCCTTTCTTTCTCTAGAATGTGCTGCAGAGAATCAGAGACTCAAAGGATGGGTACCTACTGGTCAATCTTTTTTATCCATCATTGTTGGTAGTGCAGAGAATAATTTTACCTACAAGCATCAGATCATGTGTAGCTGTTCAGACTTCAAGTCCGTGTAAATGACTTTGCTCTCCTGTCTGCCAGAACAAGAAGAGAGGTCATTTCCAGAAAATTTCACAGTTGTTGATATTTTAAGCCTGTGAGCAGATCATTCAAAATATACCTTAGGGCAGATTCAATGGGTAGGCTGCCATTTTGCAACCTCTATTTTAACTTTTCTGCCCTCAAATAAAAGTAAGAGTTTATAAGATATGAGAGCTGTGAACCCTAGTAGTTTACACAGAGGGAAAGTGAAGGGTAACATCTCCCTCTAAGATGTTTGGGAGTTTAAGGACATTCCATTTTGCAAGAATAATTAAGAATTAGAAGTTTCTACCTGCTGAGCACCCTATTATTTCTTTGCAATTTTTTGGATATGCTAGATATACATGAAAAACTCAAAGGTTTTTTTGTGTGTAGACACAAAAGGGCCAGGGATGATAAACATTGATGCTGACTAGTAGGGAGTCTAATCTTTGTGTGTGTGTGTGTGTGTGGGGGGTGATGTGGAGGGTTGTGATATGTGCATACATATGTGGTTACATGATCAATACATAGTTGGTTTGAGAGATCCATGTTTGACTATGACCAGGAAAGAGTTAAAAACCACAGTCAAGCAAAGGAAAATGGCAGTTTATTTAGCCATAGTAGACTTGGGGAGGGGTTCAGAGTACACAGTGGCTACTGAAGAACAACTGCACCTAATTTTTGGCTTTAATGAAGTGCAAGATACTTGCTCAGGTCCCGTTCTGGAAAAAAAAATGCTACTAAGTTCAAGTTTCACCATTCTTGAGGGAGAGGGAAGTCTTGATCCATCCCCCTTTTGCTGTGCAAGTGCATCCTGGGAGCCGCCCTATTGGCACCTGCAGGTTTTCCTGGACACCTTTGATCTTCTGCTCTCATCTTAAGCACCGTTTGCTACTTTACCTAACAAATGAAGGCTGTTCAATAAAAGATAACACATACTTTTGATCAAATTAACCAGAATTCTTGGTACAAATAACATAATTTTAGAGTGTTTTATTTATTTTAAAAAATCATAATAAGGACTGGCAAAGAATGGGAACGGGATAGAGAAAGGAAGGGAATGGAAGAAATCTAGGAAATAATGTAAAGAAAAGTATTACCTTGAGAAACTACTCAGTATGCCACTAAAAGGAGTGGAAATTAAAATAGGAGAGGACACACACACACACACAGAGTTAGGAACCCATGCCATGATTTTAATAGGCCTGCAATGGAAGGAGTTCCCACTCATGGAACAACAAACCCAAACATCAACACCCTTCTTTTAGGAATAAAAAGAGCCAGGAATTTCTCCCCAAGCAGGGAGTGGAGTAGATGATTTTAATGATTCCTTGTAACAGGAAGACTCTGTACCCAGGATTCTAAAATTTGCAGAGAAAAGGATCATTTCTATGATTTACATTTGACAAGCAACTCCCAAACTCCAAGCACTCTTAGTAAGGGGAAGGATATGAATTAATAGAAGGATAAAAGATAAGAATTAATAGGAACTGAATGCTAAGTGATACCAAAAACTGTAAAGTTAGAAAAGGAAAAAGTGTGTGTGTGTGTGTGTGTGTGTGTGTGTGTGTGTCTCCTGGCGGGGAGACACACAGAGAGACAGAGAAAGAGGAGGACTGCTTATAGAAGCTTGTACTATACATAAAAAGACTTTGCCGGAGGTCTGACCTCTGCACTTTCCAGGCATAGCTCAGTAGCCACATCTGTTACCCCCACATATTGTCCAGGCTCAGGTTTCTTGTCTAAGACTTGCTATTTGCAGTCAACAACAGATGCAGCATCATTTAAATGCATTCAGGTGCTTCTTTTATTTCATTTCCTCACTAGCAACTTCTTCTTAATATTATTTATTATAAAGGGGTTTTGCACATATGTTTCATTCTGTCAATGTTTCCTATAATTTAGCTACAACTTAGGAAACCTTTCTTCTTTCTAAGAGACTGGTCTGCTCTTTAAGGTGAACACAATAACACTATGTATTTTGTAACATTTTCCAGAATAAGTTTTTTCCAGAATAAGTTTTTGAGACAGTGATTCAACTTCTTGAATCTTGTTTTTATCTTTATTTATCAACATTGTGCAACTTCACATAGGCTTGAGCCCTGGTGACATGAAGCAATAATTAAAATTGTAAGTCATCAGTTGTGGTTTATTTAAGCAGTTTAAGTTAAAACAACTAAAGTTTTCTTCTACAAGTCAAAAACTAAATGTTTTTAGTCCTGCTATGTTTGTGGAGATTAGAAATTATTCATTTTATTAACTGTTGATACAAATTTCTGGTAAACATATAAGAATGTTAAATGCAGAAATATTTACCCTAAAACACCCTGTGAAGAAGAGATAAGAATTTCCATGCACTTGATATATCTGAGGCTGAATTCCATTGACTTTTTTTTCCTTCTTCCCCCACTGTCTTCATTGTATTTTCCAGGCACTGGGTTGAAAATAAACTAAAACAAAGTGAATCATCTCATGTCCTATCAGCTATGTGCCATTTCTGATAAAGGTAAGTGAATTGTTTTAAAAGGAATAGACAAATTAAAAATGCCAAAGAATTGGGTAAAAAAGAGACATTTACTTCATTTGACCATTAACTTGATCAACAAGAGTGATGACACACTTAGTATCAAGGGTGCATCTCCATCTATGGTTTGGAAGGTTCTTCTTGGACAGGGGAAACAATTTAGGGAGGCACTTCCCTAAGACACGTGGGGAACCCACATAGATTTGGAAGCTTTTTTAGTTACCATTTAGGATTAAGAATTCAAAGGAGGAATGTCAGGAGCTGCATTTTCCCCCAAATGACCAACAACCACCACATACAAGTAGTAGAACCATATCAAAAGGAGGGCCTAAAAAAGCAGACAAAACACAACCATCTAGCTTAACCACAGGAAAGATGGGCAACAGCCAGGTTGGATGGACTCTGTCATGCTCTCGGTGTGTGCACTACTCATGCTCATGCTCGCCTTTGCATCGGGTCATATTTCTAATCACAGGCACAGGTAGAATGACAAAGGAATCATACTCATTGATAAAAGAATGAAATAAATGTTGTGAATTTCCTCTGGTGCAGTACAAAAAAGCAGTGAAGTTCTCATGTTAAAGAAAATTTCTCCTGTATAAGAATGCTTTCTGAAAAACAAACTCTAAAAGAAAATGTAGAAGTACTCAACATGATTAAGAAGACCTAAGATCTTATCGTCTTCCTTCACAAAGGTATTTGATTCAAGAATGCCAGAACTGTACTTGGTGTTGGTTTATGGCTGATGTTTAACCTTGGGTGCGTTAAGTAGAGTGTCTGCTATTCCTGGTTAGCTCATTAAAACCTGGGAGCTTAAAAATGTTGTCACTGTTTTGGAGTTATGGACTCCAAAAGAATGACTGTGTTAAAATGTAAGCCATTATCACAATAACCATTGTTATTACTGTGTTTGTTAGCATAATAGTATAGTAAAGACCTTACAGAATGATTTATTAACAGAACTCAGCAAAAGTTTGATACATTGATTGTGTCAATTTAATGTAAATTCTTGAGATTGTCTGAAAACTCTTCAGACACTTAATACATTAGAATTTGAGGCTTAATATTTCTAGCGTACAGATATTTTGATAACTCCTGCAAATAGACCTTCAGCACCAACCTTGTAGTTTTAACAGGACAGCCCATTCATGCATACACTTTCAGCCAAGGGACAGATTTTCAGTATAGGGAGATTTTGCTCTTCAGCAGAGCATGCTGCTGTGAAAGAAGAGGTACAGATTCCTGGCAGCTCAACTCTATCCTGGGATGCACACATCATAGCCAGATCACTTGCAGCCAGCAAAGAGAAAATACATGACTAAGACACATGAAATATTGATTCCAATCCATTTCAAAGTTTGACTATTATTCATCCAGTCCTTTATGTCATTATTTATGAGATGTTTAGTGATGCCCACTATACGTCCATCTGCTCAGAGTTACAGAGACAATTGTGAAAAGTAAGGAGAAGGAAATGAAAACAGGAAGAAGAAGGGAATCGTTGATTATATTGTATAGACAAGTACTAAGCTGAGCACATTATTCACTATCTGTATTATCTCAGGGTGTCCTGTTATGAGGGAAATGTTATTTATTCTTACTTTTTACATAAGGAAATTGAGGTTCACTCAGGGGAAGTAATTACTCCAGTTCAAGTGGCTAGCAAGTCGCTAGTCAGAATAGCCTGTTTTAGAACCCAAGATACTCTGAATTGAGAAGCAAAACCTTATTAAAACAAAGACTGCCTCTGGAAACAATTGAAGTGTTAAAAACTAAATTTGGCACTTAGGAGCTGTGTGACTTTGGGTACGATAATCTCTTTCTGCCCCAACCCCAACACAGAATAACACTTGGCTCATGGTATGTGCTGCATGGAACTCTTATTAGCTCATGGCTATCATTTTCCTGTCTTTGTGGAGTCTAGTAGAGAATCAATACCTATGCCTGGACCGATAATAATGGATGTTAGGTGCTTGAACAGCAGAAATGGAGGGCTTTACTGGAACATGCTAATACTTTTGAACGCAAATTTATTTTTCAGGAAATGTCCCTAAAGAAAAAGGCATATAGGTGGAAAGGCCTGGAGAGAGAGGACAAGTGAGCTATCCCTGGGTTCAGCTCTTGGGGCATGAGCTTCTGGCAGATTGTTTCTGAGAAACATAACAAAGAAATCAACCAAGGAGATTATTGTCAGTCTTTGCTAATGTTTTCCTCATGATTGGAGTAAGAAATAGCACACTTGACAAATACTGTCAAAAGAATATTTATAAATCTATGCTAATTATTTAATCTAGAATTAGGTTTTTAAATATCAACACACTTAAATGTGCTTTTGGTAAACGTGGACTGACAATTATAATTATTGTGAATTAACTATTTTTAACAGAGTACACAGAATATATAAAAAATGTCACTTTTCTTTCCCTCTTTACAACTTATCTTACTAGTCCATTTTCATTCTTTCCTGTCTCTGCTGCCTGTCTCCCTGCTGGCCTCCCCCCAGTAGACAGTATCCATATTAGGTTTGCTATAAACCTCTTGTCATCGCATGTGTCTAACAGCTTTGGTGATGTCCCACTAGGGAAAAAGGCCAACTTAAGTAATGGAAAGTCAGGGGAAAGAGGGTCGATTCAGAAAAGTATATACCTAATGTCTAGTTGCTTCTTGAGTGCATTTTGTAGCTTTTAAGACTTACCACTACTACCTGCTCTTTGCATTCATCATTCTGTCTACAAAATTACCCTTCATACCAAGTATGTTTTCACCCAAAATAAATTTAAAAAAACTTAACTTGATTTCAAATGAGACTATTGTGAGCACCAGCCTGATTCTAGTTCTAAAAAAATTCAGACATGTCAAACTCATGTTTCTTTACCACTTAACAAGAGAGGCAGTGTCTTAATCACTTAATCCAGGATTTCACAATCCACACAAAAGCAAAGTGAGAAAGACATGACTTTTCTTACCACTGACTGTCACCGACTATCATAAGCAGAAAAATGGAGCATCTTCCTCTACTGAAAGAGGAGAAAAACAAATGGTTAGCCTGTTCATTCTAAAATTTCAATCTTATGCAATAAATTAAGTTCAATTTTACCCTTTTTTTCTGTAAAAAGACTTGTCCTTTAAGCATTTCTTTTTCAAGAGTGTTTCTTGTTAATGCTAATGTTCCCTAAGTTTTATTTTGCCAAGTTGAGTAGGCTCCTGCCTAGTTATATTTGAGACCAAGACAATAAGGCCAGAACTAAACATTGAAGGGGATACTCCTGCTCTGTGTTAGTCATTTTAAAATATGGTGATGATCCTAACAGCCTTTCTCTCTACTTTCTGTGACTACAAAAAAAAGGGGGGGGGCCTTGTTTTGCGAAGCTCAATTGAACCCCTATTTCTTTCTTTGACTTTCCTATGCTTTTGCTGATTGGAAAACTCAGCTGAATTTTCTTTCTTATAGTGGAACTTAATACTACAAGTTGCAATAGTTCATTTTGTGAGCTATTTAAAAACTGATGGCATCCTCCTTGACTTACTTTCTTTCCTCAAGAAAACTAGAAATGTCTCCCAATATAAATAAGAAAATGCTCCCAATCAAAAGAAGTTATTGTTTAACCATAGCTTCACTTATATGGTACTGTGCTGAAAGTGTGTTCTGGATATCCCCATTCTAATGATCTTAAATGAACTGAGGGTCAAACCAGGCTAACAAGAGAGCACATACTGGATGACCCTTTCCTATGATGGATACCTTTAGACTTACTCTCAGTAGATTTGATGCAAGCACATTATGGCCAGTGCAAGGGAGCATGGAGAGCTTAAGTGACCCAACCCATGAAACAGTTGGAGATATGTATTTGGGGAACAATTAGTGCATTAAGATAGCATTACTGTACTATGCAATCAACATGGCTGCCCTTTAAAAAGGACACATGAAGATGAAATGGCCCTGACTTTCATTATCTGGTTATGATGCCTGCTTTATAGCTTCGTTATTTCCTCTTGGACAATAGTAGTATCACTAAATCACATTATTTTCAGTTTGAATTCTAAGAGTCCTCTCTGAATCTGAGCTTTTTTCTTTCCTTCTTTTTTTTGGTAAACTTTCAAGAGAAAGGTTGTTATGCTGAGGACTTGTGACTTCTATTTTGATGTTTAGGGAAAATTTTTTTCTTTGTTCCTTATTCTCAGCAGTGATTTGGATTATTAAAGTTTTCAGATAAATGAGGGATTGTTGTATAAGAACTGCAGTGTTTGAAATAGAACCTTTGCCTGAAACTAAGCAATTCTGCATGTGAAAATATGTTTTCTATTAAGATAATCTGGTTGTCCATATTTTAGGCATACCAAGGCTAAAATTAATTCTAATTCATCTTTGACATGAATTTGACCAAAATCAAATGTTCTTTCTATGAAAACATATCCCATATATAGCTTTCTTTTACTTGATGCCAAGTGATTATTAACTTAATTTTAAAATCTTTTGCAGTTCTCATGTTACAAGACTATGGTTATGGAAATATAGAACTCTTTAGTTTTTGACACATATGAACCTGATTTTAGCTAAAAATCAAAGCACATATTTCAGGCAAATGAACAAAACGTTGAAGCATATGAACAAAAGAACACTTAAATTATCGTGGTTATTCAATCAGTTTGTGGTTATGGCAAAACTTTTCTAGTATAAAACATTTGTTGAACATATGCTTGGCAGTCTTCCAAAATAGTTTCACAGAAAAGTCAAGAGGGCAAGAATTCAAAGTGCTTTTCATATATTCAATATTAAGTTTCTATAAAGGCTTCAACATTGAAATCATATAGAAATAATAATAGTAACTAGTTCATTATCATTTAATATTTTATATTTAATACAGTCTTTAAAACTTTTGTTAGAAAGACCCAGAACAAACTTTGCTGTGAAATTTTCTTGGGCACGCTGAAGTACAGGAATGTTTACAAGAGGCTATCTATAGCCCACACTGAGGAGGTGATTTGTTAGCAAATCTCTACACCTTATTTTCTAACCAATTGTCTAATACTAAAAAAAACAAAAAACCAAGTTCATTAACTGGATAATTCTCTTCCAAAATAAAGGCAATTTTACTTCCTCCATTTTTAATTATAGTATATTAGAGATATTTCAGGCAATATAGGTAGTTCTCTATGCATTTTTATTTTTGCTGAAATTCATGTCACAAAACAATCAGCTATTTTTCACCTTGACTAAGATCAAAACAATATGAAGAAAGCCAACAGTACACTGTAGAGTTAGACATCCTCCATGTTTAGGGAACTTTCTTAAGTAGCATAAATTTTAAACAAATAGTATTTTATATATTACTACATGATCTGCTTTTCAGTCAAAGTACCATGTAAGTATATGAATATTATAACCTTTATCTATCAAAGAGTTACATAATATTCTAATATAGGGTAGAAGCTAGTTTATTGAACCTATTTTGTATTAATGGATTTCTAGAGTACTTCCAGATTCTTTAAGAAACAAAGACTGTGGTGAATATCCTTATACTGTTGTAAATCTCAGCACTTATGGGGAATGCTCAGAAAGTTCATGTATCGGAAACCCTTGGAACATATCAAGCAATGATATGTTTACTTTACTCATAGATATTGCAGTTGATATTGATCACATCGATCAATATATATGATCTTAAGCAACCACTGGAAGACTCTGTGGTCTTTTCCAAAGTATGTACACACACACATACACATACACACATGCTAATAGTTTTGAGGCCCTTACTCATGGGTCAGTATATGAACCAATTCCCAAATCCCACTTGTTTATATGCATGTATCAGAACAGCTAATGTTTTAAATTTCCCTCTGAAAAAGCCTTTTTTTGTCAACAGGAGTATTATTTTTCTTTCATGCATGATATTATATTGATTTTGAAGATAAGGGAAAATAATGCATTTCATCTAATATAGCTCAGCTGAACGATGATGGCTTTGAGTGTGCTTGTCTTCTAAGAAAAGACAGGCTTTTGTTAAGAAATCATGATTGATGAAAGAAACGTTATTATCAGAAAGACCTCTTAGGAAGAAAAGGGTTTCATTTTTATCTTTTTTGAATCCTCTTAATAAAAAAAAATCTAATATATTTTTTACAGACTATATAAATAAAAAATTCAACACAGTATGAAAAATATATCTAAGATCATTGAATGGCTTAAATATTAGAATGAAGGCTTTATGTTAAGGGAATAAGTAGACATAATTATGCAATTATGCTTATTTATTTTAAGAAGCTCTAAAGGGAGAAAAAAGAATTTACTCTGGGATTGGTATAGCCAAGAATCACTTAGCACTTCTAGAAAACTGGCTTTACAATCAGTCTTTTGGTCATATATTCTTGATTTCTTTTGGTTTGGAGATTAAGACATGTCCTTGCTATTTTACCTAGCATACCCAAGGGATGCTATGTTCTATTAGCCACCTCTGTGACCCTCTACATACCATTATCTTGCCTTTTATGATAATGGTACCCACTTTCTTCTGACTTTGAAGCTCTGACATTCACCTTCCTTTATTTCAAGATCCCATTATCCTGATTGCTCTCAGGGAACACATTTCTGTAATAGCATCTTTTACCATAAGCCTGGCTTGCAGAGGATGCCCACATCCTGCTTCCTTGTGAGACTTGTTCCTGGTCACTTTAGTGTATGGAGTGTCCTCTGGACTCTTCCTTGGGCCATAGGTATCTGACAGGTTTTCAGTCCTTACAGAGTAGCTCTCTCTAGAAGTCTCACTTCTCTAAGCCTTTGGTCCTCCTCTCTATAGTATGCTATGCCAATTGCCAGAACATTTTTGATTCACTCAGTGTGGGTTATTGCTTTCTCCAAATTCTCAAGTGCTACCTCAACAGCATGTTAACGTCTGCTCTCTTATCTAATTCTTTCTCTTTCATCAAGAACCCTCAGGAACAGAAACTTAACTATTCTCTTCACTTCAAACAGCCCATGTTACTTAGATTCTGCAGCTTCTTTGGAAAGTAATTATTTTTCTCTCTTAAGAGAGGAAAAATTTTAAGTTATATTGCAATTAACTCTGGTGAGGTCACTGATACCAAAGGAAAGTGGGGTTAGATATTGAGGGTAGACTGTCTTCTAGGGCAATATTTCTGCCTCATCTTCATATAAAGGGGAGAACATGGCCTCTAACAGAGAGGAGGTGGCGGAGAATCCAGTCTGCCATAGAGATCTGACAGGAGCTTCTAATCAGAACCTGGACTAAATCTTCATTTTCCAGCTGCAGGAGAAGAGAGTCTCTGTATATCTGCTGAGAGGCTCAGGGGCTTTCCCACTGAGCTGTAATTGATCATCATCAATGATGATAATTGATGATAATCACTGCAACAAGTAAAGTAATATTCCCTCAAGGATGTTCGTATCTTAACCTCAGAGACCTGTGAAAGAGACAAGACTTTACTGATGTTGAGTTATTGAAAAAATTAAAATGAGAGATTTGCCTCTCTTTTTCTGGGTGCCCCCAATGTAATCCTAGAATGCCTGGGAAAGGGAATCAAGAGATCAGAGTAAGAGAAGGAGATTGAATAAGTGCTTGTCCAGTGAGGTCAAGTGATAAGATAGTTACCTTTATAATTAATATTTCCCCAAACTCAGTTGCATATACTTTGTGTCTGCTAATACATTTCCTCCCATTAATATCCTATGCAAGCTCTTACCACAGACATAGCCCAGCTTTCAAAATTTCATTTTTAGCTCTTTAATATTTCCTAGCATCACAAGGCTTGTTAAAATCTGCATTAAAGTCATTTTGCTGGAATTGTGACTGCCTTCCTGCCAAGGTAGAGAAAGTACTTCCTTCTTTTATAGCCTTTCAGAAGATCATGAATGTGGTGTGTGTGTGTGTGTGTGAGAGAGAGAGAGAGAGAGAGAGAGAGAGAGAGAGAGAGAGAATCGAGGACTCATTTGATGTCCCTCCCTCTGTTCAATATTGAAACATCCTTCCTTGTTCACTCTTGTTTGTTCAGAGACAAGTCCTAAGGATAATACTTTGTACTACTGGTTATATGGTTTTGTTTATATTACACCCCTTTTCTTCACAGCTTACTAGGGCTTCTAAGGAGTAGACTGAGTCAGTACATTTTCTCAAAGAGAGAAAGGCCCATTTTTCCTGAATCTGGGGACTCCCTTCAATGCCATTGTTGCCTTGTCATTGAATTTGACATACCGTGCCAGGTTTCCAATTTACTGATTGTTTTCCCAAGATGTTGTTTGTCTCTCCCTGATGTCATTATCATGAACTCCTCTAGCTCATCAGATACATCTGTGGGTTTTTGTTCCTTTCCAAGCACGATTCACTTTTCCCCAAAAATTCCAGGATTATAGCTATGATATCAATTAAGTCCTGAACACGCAATGAAGAATAAGTATTCTCCTCATTATGTCATGTCTGACCAGAGCATAGAACTCTCTGGAAGAAGTTGTTGCCAAAACTGCACCTGACTTTTCCAGTTCATATCCAAGAGACTTTGTTGCATGTAGTGAAGTTGTATTTCATGTGGAATACTTGGTCTTGTGTCATACACAAATTACAAGTTGCTTAAAATTAAAATAACCCTTGAAAATCCCTATTATCTTAAAAGCTACTACAAAGAAAGCATAGTGCCATCTGTCATTAAATTCAGCACTGGAACACATTGCTGATTTTGTTGTTGAATAATAGTTCAGTTATTGGCTTCTCCAGGGAAGGCAGTGGACAAACCCCCGGGGATTACAAAGATATAAAATTTATATATAAATAAATTATTTAATTAAATAAAACAATTATTGGCTTCTATTTAAGAGCATTGTTAAGTTAAAACAATAACAAAATGAAGGAGCTCACAAGTTAGACAACCCCTGACTGAAGGAATTACTAATTTTCTCTCATTTTACACTCAGTCTGCACTATGTATTTAGTAATGACTGATGATTCACCTACTTATGTTTCAGTTTAAACTTACAAAAAAAAAAAAACCAAATTGATGACATGAGTTCATTGTCTAAATGGAACAAAGATCAGAAAAATATATATTTTTAGAAGACTGTAAATCCAGATAGTAAGAATATGAATGATTTTATTTTTATAACACTTCACATTTCCAAATTTTCAACAAGTGTGCACTTTTAAAAGCATTTTATTCTGGTTATAAAAGTAATGCCTGACCATTGTAGAAAAAAATGGAAAATGTAGGTAAATGAACAAAAATTTTTTTTATTGCTACCCTATCACCTAAAGAACATTTGGTTTATTTCATTTCCATTTTCCCCATGAACCCAGACTGACTGTGTGTATGTATGTGTGTGTGTATGTGTGTGTGTGTGTGTATAATTTGAGTTGATAGTTGGTTTTTATTCATAGTTGGTGTTTAGTCATGTCTCCTGTTTTTCTCCCCACACAATACTGAATGGTGAGATTTGGGGTTATTTTTAATTTTCAAAACATCATTTTTTAAATTTATTTTTTATTGAATACACACACATATATTTTCCATCAGTGTATACCTTGAGGTTCTCCCACCACCATTCCACCCAAGAACTACCATTTTAACCTCTGATTTCACCTCCTTACTCCCCTGTCCCTTGCTATATGCTTTAGTTCTAGTCAGTTTGTTAGTTTTAACTTTTCCTTGTCCTCTGATTGTTTGCCCTATATCTCACATAAAGTAAGACCATCTAGTATTTCTCATTTTCTTTCTGGCTTATTTCTGCAGCATGATTCCTTCCAGCTTCATTCATATTGCCACAAATGATGTAAGTTTGTCTTTTTGATTGCTGAATCATATCCCATTATTCAAAACAACATTTTTAATGAAGACAGGATATTCAAATACATTTCCCTATTACTGGGCATTAAATTCATCTCTATTTTTTAAAATAACAAATTCTGATATAATGAATAAGAGTCTATATAAGTATTTAAACACATTATCTTTCCCTGGTATAGATTACATGAGCAGAATAGCGATTACTTTAACAACCAGAAAAAAGATTTCCATTAACAATATCAAATCAATATCAACAATATCAACAATATCAAACAATATCAAAACAATATTTTGACATGTTGAGGTCAAAAATATCTGAAAAATATTGGGCAATGCCAAAAAACTTTGGGAAAGAAGCTCTTTATGCTCAATGTCATACCCACCTGTGTTTAAAGAAAGGAACCTATACCTAACACAGGAAATCTGAACCATCTTCTTTTTCTTATAAGCAAGAAGGTGAGGCTAAGAATTTTCTTGAAGCACAGAAAAGCTATACATACAGTGGTTATTTCTAACATGGGGACATTTCTACAATTTTTGCCTTTCTGCCTACAGAGTGTATGGCACAGTAGATAAAGCATCCTTGAAAAAGAAGATATTTCATGGGTAGAACCTCTAAGTGGCAGCCAGTCACATGCATGTGCCTGAGTATCCCAGTGTTGGACCTAGCGGGAAAGACCCTGTGCACCCTAGAACCAGGGACCTTACTGACTGTGCTTGAGAGGAAATCTATCTATCTTACCTCACTGCATTCCCCAGGGTTCTCCTACCATCATATCACCCATGAAAGATCATTTTGATCTTTGCACTTGTCCTTTTCTTGATTTCCCTCTCCCTTCCTCCCTCTCCTTATCTATATGTTATTGTTCTATTGCCAGCTTGTTAGTTTTGTCTTTTTCTTGACCTTTTGGTTATTTTTTCCATGTCCCATCTATAAGTGAGAACAGCTAACTTTGTCTTTTTCTTTCTTACTTACTTCTGCTAGTATGATTCCTTCTAGGTCCATACATATTATCACAAATGCAGCAAACTTATCTTTTTTGATTGCTGAATAATATTCCATTGTGTAAATACTACAAATTTTTTATCTGTTCAGTTTTGGGACATTTGAGTTGTATCCAAATCCTGGCTATTGTAAATAGTGCTACAATAAATATGCAAGTACAGGTATCTTTTTGAATTAGTGTTTTGGTATCCTTTGGGTCAAGTAGCAGAATTGCTGGATTGAATGGTAGTTCCATTTTCAGTAGTTTGAGGGCCCTCCATACAGCTTTCCATAGTGGTTGCACCAGATTGCACACTCATCAGCAGTGTAAAAGAGTTCTTTTTTTTCCACAATCACACAAACACTTATTTTTGCTTTTTATTTTTTATGGCACATTCTTACTGGTGTTAAGGTGATATCACATTGTGATTTTGATTCTCATTTCCCTGATTATAAGTGACATTGAGCATTTTTCATATGCTTGTTGGCCTTTTGTAGTTCTTCTTTGAAGAAGTGTCTTTTAAGATTTTTAGAGAAGAAATTTTTTTTCAGACTGTGGTCAAAGTCATGTTAAAGTCATGTGGTCAAAGTCATTCACACTGTGAATATGATTGGCTCAGGGAGAGAATGGGAAGGGGGAATGATAAGTGAAGATATACAAAAAGTTTGATCTTTCCTGTGTAAATACTTTGATTTCATCTCAAATTGATTTAATCCTCTATATGATTGACTAATGAAGAAGAAAATAAGATAATTTTTCCTCAAAACCCTTGAAATAAACACTCAGTAGTTACTCTTTCTGGAGTATAGCTCATATGTGTGTGTTTGGATAATTTCTCTTTAATATGCTGTTGCAAAAAGGTTATATAAAAATGTTCTTTCAACTTTAGACAGAATTCTTTCCCTGCATGAATGCTAGCACTAAACTTTAGCATTAGGTCATGCTACCAATAATTAAATTGATATGTATGATAGGTCTTGCAAAAATTCTTTTTATGGATCATGACAGACACACAAAATCATTGCAGTCTCTCTCTGCATAACTAAATTAACAGACTTGATCATCAATCATGTTCAATTTGTTGAAATGCATTTTATGTCAGGTTGATATAGACTAGCCTAGTTTAGACGTTGTGAGGATTCTCTTCTTAAATTTTTAAATTTTATGCAGATGTTCATAACAGAACATATTTGATGTTAAAAGAATGAATTTATCAGGTTGGTTATGATTAATGAACCACATTTATAGATATAAAATTTGGTTGAGAGGGAAGCTTAAAATGTCCTCAAAAGGAGGAAAATGAGTTACAAATAATGAGCAACAAAACAAGAAAGAAAAGAGACCTCAATGTGGGTACAAAGGGACACCTGTGCCCGGATGTTTACCGCAGCACTATTTATAATTGCAAGGACATGGAAGCAACCCAAGTGTCCCAAAACAGACGGCTGGTTGAAAAAAATGTGGTATTTGTACACAATGGAATACTACTCATCAATTAAGAATGACAAATTAGATGACTTCTTGACAACATGGATGTACTTAGAAGGAATCATACTAGCAGAAACAAGTCAAAAAGAGAAAGACAGAAGTCAAATGGTCTCACTAATATATGGGACACAATGAAGAAAAAATAAAAGGAAATAAAAGCCATTAGGAAAAGACAAAACAGGCTGAGCACCAAACTGAAGCACACAACAATGGACAGAAGGGAAAGGGGGGCGAAGGAAGGGGGGGGCAAATCCCTGGGATTGCAAAGATGTGAAAAAAAAAATAAATAAAAAATATTTTAAAAAAAGAAAAAAAGAAGAATATCAACAATTACATGATAACATTAAAATATTCTCTTTTTCAAACATTACTCTGTGGGAAACCAGGTGATCTTCAAGTAATTTGATTAAGACTACTTATTTCAATAAATGAAAACTGAAACAGAAAAAAACAAAAAAACAAGAAAATTTATTCATGGTAATGTCACATTAGCCAACATTTTTAAGGAGGTAGTTATAATTCAAACTACAGCATAGATGAAACTTTAGACTATTGTATGCTAAGTCACAAAAAAAGACACATGCTAAGTCACAAAAAAGACATATGCATTCCATTAAATGATTCCATTTAAAAGAAGTAACTATCGTGGTAAAATCCATAGGAACAAAATTGTGAGGGGTGCTGAGGGAAGGATAGGGAATTGCTATTTAATGTGTTGTGAATTTCAGTTTTGCAAAATGAAGATGTTAGGGAGATTGCTTGCACAAAAGTAAAAATGTACTTAATACTATTGAACTTAACTATTTCATTTAGAATATTATTTAATTTAGAAATAGTTACGATGATAGATCTTGTACTATATTTTACCATAATAGGATAATGTCTTATCCTACAAATTACCAGGATTTTAGAGTATATCATAAATTATATTAATGTACACTTGATTATCAAAGTAATGCTGAGTTAGGAATTTGTTATCTATGTTCTTTAGCTGAAAAAAATTAAAGAGAGGAAGGATTAACTGAATTGTTTATAAAGTTACAGAATAACAATGTCAGAACTGGGATTGAAACCCCAGGGCACCCGTTTTAAATCTGTAGAACTGGAGACTGGTGGTGGGTGGATGGATGGATGGATGGATGGATGGATGGATGGATGGATGGATGGATGGATGGATGGACAAGCAGATAGACAGGCAGTTATGTATCACTTAACAGCAGGGAAATGGTTTAGTAAAGTTTTTCTGAAGTCATCTTTTGCCCTGAAAACATCATGGAGTGCAAATACACAAACTTAGAGGAAATCATGTACCGAACACATAGGTTACATTATAGCCTTTGGCACTCATCATTGTGTTCTGTTGTTGTCCAGAACATCACTAATTGTGCATGATTACATGCCTTCTTGTTTATGTGTGTTGTCTCTGTCTGTACAATAGATATCTTCAGTGGATCATTCAGTTCACTTCAAATAATACTTATTGATATATTAATAAACTTTAGAATTATAGTCTGATCCGATAACTGTTAAGTTTACTCCCCTGCTCCCAAGGACTTCTAAGATATTCTCTGTATTTTTAACAAGATGTATTAAGTAAGCAGTGAAAGTTCTGTTATCTCAATTTGCTGGCTAAGGCAGCAGAGAATTTCAATGACATACCTAGGCTGATTGGGCTAAGGAAGCTGTCAACTGCAAAGAGTTTATTTCTCCTGAATTATCCTTGATTCTGTGTACAATACCACCAGAAATCTGTATCAGTAAGACTGAGAAAATCATGCAAAGTCACATTCTTTTCCTTATAGAATCCAAATAACACATGACAGTCTGTAACTTGGATTTGTGTTTGGGTCTGTGTCTCTTCCAGAAGTCTTTAACATTCATGTGTGCAGTTATATCACATCTGCTTCCATTACAACAACAGTCTGTGTTTCACTGTGTTCCTTATATGTTTGGCCTATCATGGGACTGAGATCAATGTTGCTTAATAGTTGCAGATGGGCTAAGTTTTCAACTCCATTCCTGGTGTCCTTGTTCTGCCACATCATGCCAAATACATTTCCGAGTATGCACTATGTGCCAGGCACTATGCTAAAAGTTTATAGGCATCTTTATTCAACCCATCTGATACTATCACTACTGGTTCCACTAAATAGGTTTACATTCACTTGCTCAATTTGTAAATTTGGAATAGGTAAAAACCAGGTTTCAAATGCAGGCAGTTTGATTCTGCAGTCCTGATACTAAACCATGATGCCTGTTACCTTGAATTTCTACCTTGAAACCAGGTGATCGTCACATTTTGTCAATCTCTAAATAGTACGAGTGCAGTCTTCTGTTTCTGTGCATTCCCTTTTCACCTTTCTCATGCCTCCTCAGTTTGAATCTCTCCTGCATCAATCATTACCAGATAATGTTTAGCCTAGCAGGCAGAACTTAATGACAGTTCTCGTTTTCTAAGAAATTTCATGTACTTGGTGCAATATTTCCCTTGTGTAAACTGCTATTTGATCTCCAGCTCTTCAAGGTTCACTGTCAGTCTCCAAAATTATGCTGAGTCTGCAAAGAAGTGAGTGATAAATTGCCTGCTCTTTCAGTTTCTGTGCTTTAAAAACACAATCCTATCCATCTATATCCCACACTTTCTCTGTCATTGTCAATGATGTCGATAACATTTGTAATCTGATAAGGTGAAAGAGTACCCCAAGTGTCAAAATATATATAATGACACAGCTTTTTAAATCCTTTCTTGTATCCTCAAACTCAACAGCATAGAAAAAAATGAAAAAGACTGAACATAACACATGTGTAACTTCATTTGAATCTTATGGGTATTGAGTACTGATAAACTTTGAAAAGTCACCAAACTTGTGAAAAGTTAATAAGATGCAGATTTTCTAATGGTTGCCCAATGCTTTAATGAGATTTAAGAATACTATCTAGAAATTTCAGTTATTTTTTTTCTCATTTTCCAGCATTAAAACTATTGGTTTTGTAATTGCCTTGATCTTAAATACACACACAGATCTTTTCATTAGCTGAGCCAGTTGTTTCTAACTAGATTTACATTTTCAGTTTGAAGGTTTTCTTTGAGATGGCTAATATTTTAATATTTCTAGCAGTGGTTAATAGACACTTAGTGATTGGAAATTTGGTACATGAAAATCTGAAGTTATGCCAGAGTACTTGTTTCTAAATTTTTAAGTCTATACTTCTGAATATCTATATATCTATATCTACATATCTCTATCTGTTCTCTATTCTCTCTTTATATAGCTATAGGTATATATTATATATAATTATATATAATTCCTTTGTAATTAGAAGGTCCAGAGATGTACATAAAATATTGACTAGAGAGTGTCAACAGTGAAGACAAACATAAAGGTTGAAGTAGCATAACTGTTTTTAAGAAAAGGCATTTTTTTTCTTTGAGATTTGTGGAAGGCTTATACTGTCTTTAAAACTCAAGTTCTTGGAACTTATTGCTCAGCCCTGCTCAGACTAGCTCCTTTGACCTTAAATGTCTCTTGGTCTATGATCAAGATTTCTATTGGCTTTCTAGTTTCAAGCCCTCCCTACCTACAATGGAGAGGAGGGGGGTTCACCATTGTAGCTTGGATTTGTTGTTGGAGAGATGTATGAATCTTGTATTGGGTCCTTTAAAGCTCACATTAAATGACTTCAAATTGATTTCAAATTATACGGCCTTTGCTTTTCACAACTGGTGTCTGCAGAGTCCATGATGATCCATGAACAAAATCAAGTCAGTAAAGGCAGGCAGTCAGAAATGTTTTTGGCTGAAACACACAGCTCTGTGGCTACTGAGGATAGAAAAGGTGGGCACTCACTCAGATAACTAACAGACAGTGGGCACCTGCTGGCCTCAGGCAATTCCTAGTGTTTGGCAGAGGCTAACATAAGTACTGATGTTGATTCTGTTCTTCTGCACCCAAGCCACCCGGGGTAGCATGGCTCTATTCTCTTTCAACTATTGTTTATAGATACATACCATTCCCTACTCCTATTTGCTTTTAACTCTAAAAACACATTTCCACACTCTAGAAACAGAAACTAAAACAAGACGATACTCCCAGTTCTTATCTAAGCTTATCAAAGCTAGAAAGTACAGAGCAAGTGACCTCTCCCCAATTGGAGGCCAATCTGTCCAAGGCCACTGAGCACACGCACTTGTCACAGGAGGCGGGGTGGAGCCTGCACTGCCAAAAATGCACAGTCTCAGAGCTGCCATTGTCCTGCCAAGTTGAGACTAGTGGTCCTCATCTCATCAAGTTGACTCAGAAGACGTAGCTTTGAAGAATTTTGCTCCCCGTTTACTGACGCATGTGCTGGAGGCGAGCAAACAGGCTACAAGAACGATGAAACAGCGCAACCCAGCTGTGCTGAATATTCCTTCAGGGGTCCAAGAAAGCTAGATCTAAGGACCGCTGTGGTCCGGGGCGTGGACAGGTGTTTCCTGCATTTGGGAAGATGGCCACGACAAAAATGACCCGACTCCTGTGACTCCTGAAAATCAGTGCCTGGGGTAGCAAGTTTCCTGGTCTCTGAGGCGTCTGAATCTGGCTGCTGGAGGGACCCAGGGAGGAAGGTGAGCCTCAGACTGGCTACACCTTTGGGCCAGAAGTTCAGTCTTCCTCTCCAATTTCTACCATTCTTATCACTGCTGTCCTTAGCTTCTGTTTTCAGGATAGTGATCTTTTTTAGGACAATATTTTTCAAACTTTGTCCTTAGATTTCTCTATACAGTTGAAATTTACTGGGAATATTTTAGGAACTTCTGTTCCTATGGGTTTCATCTGTTAGGATTTCCTGTCTTTGAAATTGATAGAGAAAAATTTAAATACCAACTTATTTGAAACAGTAACGAACCCCTTATGTGTTGACATTTTTTATGAAAACTAACTTTACACAATTAAAAGAGTGACATATTTTACATGTTAGCACACTCCTTACTATAGTCTGTCTCTTCAGAGTTCAGTTGTGGTATCTACAAAGGTGCAGAGGAACAGAATCAACATCAGTACTTATGTACTGATGCCATGTAACCTCTTATGTAACCTCTGCCAAACTCTGGCATTTTGCACTCAGTGAAAATGAGAGTGAAAAACATATAACATCTTGCTGTTCTTAGGAAAATAGTAACAGAAAAGATTTGGCTTTAGAGGCTGCCTGAGTAGGTTTCCAGATTCTGCACACTGAGAATCTCTCTAGGAACTTGGAAAGGTATGATCTGATCTTTGTAATAAGCAGACTAGGGTGTTTGGATTTGGTAGCTGCCAATGATACAGGCCTGAGTTCAGAGTCTCTGATAAAGTCACCCCTTTGTGATGTCATACAAAAACTAATCATATCAATAATTATGTTTCCATGAAATCCATATACCTTGAGTTATCGTATAGTTTAAGGATTTAGAATGGGATGAGAGTTCAGTATTCAGTCTGGTTTCATAAAGCTCTGATAAGGAGAGGATCATTTTTCTCACACAAGTCACTATTTCCTTTTCTTTCCATCTTATGTGGGCACTTTTATAGATTTTATCAAGTGAATTTTACTTCTTTTTCAGTTTCTTTTGATTGTTCCTCTTCCTTTACCTAAATATTCAGAAGGAAAAGGAAAGAAATTTCATCCATGATAGTTAAGATGGGCTGAGAAAATTCTCAAAATACAAACAGACAACTTTATAGATGGTGGGCAACTTACTGCTTGCAACTAAGGAATACTGAAAAGACTTCTAGTACAGGGGAATGTGCAGTGTCCTGAACCTTCATTCTTTGTGTTCTCTCTCTGCATTTTACCAAAGCCCATGACTTTCAGTGTTCTTATTTTCAAAATATTACTACTACCATTGTTTCTAACTTGAAGTCTTGGCTCAAAATTTAATTGTTGGACATTTCCATTGTTATGTCTGGGAGACAAACAAATTAACAAAGTTGAAAGTAACCTGCCTTTCTTTCCCTTGATTGTATGTACTTATGCCTGTTCCTTATCCAGTTTTCCCAACTTAGAATCATATTCTTCTCAGTTACTCAGACTATGAAAGTGGAGGTTATTCTTGAGATCTACTAATTTTGACTCCTTATGCTCCAGTCTGTCACCATATCCTGTTCATTTTTATTTTTAAATTCTATCTCTAATCAATTTAACTTTTATCCCACTGCTAGCATCCTAGTCCAATGTAACTATCATTTTTATTGGTGCTTCCCAACATTATCCTTCCTGTCTTTTCTCCTTACATTCACATTTTGCCTCCTCTCTAGCCTGTCTCCAAATTATCTTTTCAAATCAGAAATCTGTGGCTTTTCAGTTTTTGTAGGATAAAACTCAAAGTTCTTAACAAGAATTCTAAGATACCTTTGCGATCTTCCCTTTTCTACTTCTTCACTCTTTCTCACACTTGTCTTTTCCATTGCTGTTTATGATCCAGCCAGTGGATTTCATCCATTCTGTGGTCAGCATTTAGGATTATGAGTACACATTGTGCCAGATACTGTTCAGGTATTGAGAACATACTGGCAATCATGATGAGGGATCATGTTCTCTTGGAAATTATATTCTAGAATAGGGAATTAGGTTATACATAGTCATACTAATACATGTTGAAAGTTTCTGATGGCAAAGTTGCTACAAAGAAAATAAAACAATGTGATAGAAAGAAAACAGTGACAAGCAACTTTGTTCTGGGTGGTAGGAAAGGACTTCTTTATGTTTCTATGATCACATCTCATTCTTTCACTTAGTCTTCTGCCTTCCTATTTTACTTTAAGGAACCCATCTGATGACATGTACTAGCCAGATAATCCATGATAGTCTTCTCATTTTAAGGTCAGTTGATTAATAGCATTAATTTTCTCTGCAACCTCAACTCACCTTAGCCATATAGGTAAGATATGCATAGGTCCCAGGACTAGGAATGTGAATACCTTCAGGAAAGAGGCATTGTTCTGCCTACCAAGAAGACTGTGGAAGAAGAGGAGGTCAAAAAGGTGGATTTGGACAAGACTATGAAAGGCTTATAGGTTGGGAGAAGGAATTTGGGTTATATTCCAAGTGAGAAGGAAAGCCCTTGGAGGATTTCAAGTAGGCAGTACAGTGATCTGAATTACTTTTTAAAAGGAACCTTATCTTATATGTGGAATTGGATTACAAGAGGTCAGCTGTCAGATATGAGAACTATCTGGATTTGGTTAGTTGGAGTCATATGATAGCAATAAAGGCATAATGAAGTGAATGATTATAGGGCACATATGGGGTATAGGCACTTGTAAAGGAGAGAAGAATGGGTGCAGTATCCCTTATTTACTAGGAGAAAACATGAGCATATTTGAGGGAATGGAAATCAATTTTTTATTCATATAAACTTTGAGAGGCATACATGTGGAGGTAGTAAAAAGTGGAGGTAGTAAAAAGGCAGGTATAAAAATTTGAATCTCAGTAGAAAGGTCAGGTCTAAAGGTATGTATTTGAACCTTACAACACAAGGGAGATTAATCTGTGGGACCTAGTGACATGTAGATAATGATGTATATATAGAAAACTAAAGACTCAGCATCAAATATCATGGCTCTATTATTAAACAGTCAAGCAAAAGGAAAACCAGCAAAGACTGAAAAGCTTTTTTGAGAAGGGGAGGGAATGGCTAACAATTTGACTGGTAGTTAGAAGTTGAATGAGCAGACAGAAAAGTACCAGATGGGTACACATTATTGTGGTCATGATAGAACTTAACAATAGTTGGAGTGTAATGGTGGGCATGAAGCGATTTATAGAGAAAGGAGGTGAGAATGTAGAAGTAGGTGTTAGAATTTTTCAAACATTTGAACATGTGTTGTGCTCCATCTCTATTTGAAGCTATCATACACTTTTCCTCTGCTTGGCATATCTTTCCTCTTTACTGTGCCCTTCCTCACCACACCACTAGTTCCTGTTAACTCACCCATTTGCTTTGAATCTCAACTTTCATCTCTTTTCTCAGAAATGGCTTTTGTCATTATCCCAGTCTGGCTGCTTGGAAGACATTTCCCTGTGACAATTTTTTTCACAGTACTGCCCACACTTTATAATTACATAGTTGTAGACCACGCTTCCTCACACGTTAACTTACTACACAGGTAACAGATGCATGAAGATGGGTAATTTCACTTTGATCTACTTTTGTATGCCTAGTAGATGGCTCAATTTCTAACACAGTGTTGCTCAACATTCAACTCATTTGCTTAACTCACTATTTGAGTCAATCAGTATTTTAATATATATTTTTAAATCCTTGGATGAATGATGTGGTCTTGTGGTATTTTCCTTTTCTTGTAATTCTTTATTTATTCATAGTTTGTCAGCCATTCATGAAATAATACAAAACTATCAGGAACATTTTAACAGTTTTCAGAACTTATACATATTATAAAAAATAATTCAGCACTTTTGGCAATGAATCCTACAAAGCCAAGAGTTTTATAAGTCAATTGAGTTTTGATATTGAGGGTCCATGTACTCTTTTCAAAAGGTAGCATTTCTAAAGGCCAACAATTGACTATTCTGAAGTCTGGAAATATAATCTTTGTGTTTCTTCTGTATGAGCTGGATCTCAATGGTATAGCACTTAAACTCTGAGTCTAAATGTCTTTGTCTGTTAAATAGGGATCACTACCCTTATTTTGCTCAGTGAACAGAGGTTGTTATAGTCACAGAAAATAAAGTATGTGAGAACACTATAAAAATTCTAAAGCTCTATGAAAAATCTCAAGTTTTAATGCTATTATGGTTCCTTTTCAATACAAAATCCTATTGCTGATTTTCTACCTTCTAAAGTTGGTATCCTCTTAACAGTACTTGCACTAAGATTCAATGGCATTAACCCTTATATCACTTGTTCAGGAGTTAAATTCTTTAATATTGGTAGAGCATGAGACTCTTAAAATTTACATATTATGTAGTTTTAGAATTTTCCTGTGATAAGTTGAGTCGTGTCCCCCTGCAATTCAGATGTAGGAACTGTAAAACTCAGTACCTCGAAATGTGACCTTATTTGGATGTTGGGTATTCACAGAGACAATCCAGTCAAAATGAGGTTGTTAAGGTGGGTCATAATTCAGTATGACTGGAATCTTTATAAAAAGGGGAATTTTGAAGAATGACATGCTCCCAGAGAGCAATTTGTGTGACGATGAAGATGGAGATCAGGATAATGATTCTACAAGTCAAGGAGTCATGAGATTACTACCAGTCCACCAGAAGCTAGGCAAGAAACATGAAAAATGTTCTCCCTTTGTCCTCAGAAGGAACCAGCCCTACTAGGAACCTTGAGCGAGCTAGGACTTCTGGCCTCCAGGACTATCGGATAATAAATGTTGTTATTAAACCACTTAGTTTGTGGTACTTTATGGAAATGCTAGCACATGACTACATTACCCCTCTGAAAAATGAATGAGAATAATGAGATAGATTTTAGGCAGCAGGAACATAAGCAGGGGCTCCAAGAATATTTTGTATTTATTCTCATTGTCTGTTACAAAATCGCACTGACTGCTTAGGTCTTCTCCAAAGTCCGTTTCCACCTCTGAGATTTCCCAGTCTTCTGATGAGAGGAAGCAATTACTTCTGTTTTAGTGCTCACAGCAGTAAGGCAAATATATTTTCCTGGTTTATCCTTTACCACTGTCAGCAAAGCTAGATTACTCTCACTTAAGAACTGTCCTTTTATCCTGGTTAATTTTTCACTCCAAACCACATCCATTCAAAGAACTTTGAGAGTGAGGAATGTCTAGGACTCTTAGGGTGTGTTAGTTCCATCCCCTACCAGCTAGTTCAAGATAGTATGTTTACTGTAATGTTTATTATGTTTACTATAATGGAATACGTGCCTTTGTTTCTTTTTTGCTAGTAACTGCCTTTTAGTTTATATTGTTAAATATTAGTTTATATTTATGGCGAAATGAGAACAGTGCTCTGGTCATAGTACATATAAAACCAGTGTTAACTAAAATCCTTTCCAAAATTCACAATAAAAATATTTTAAAGGAATTTCAGCTGTGCATATCTTTGGATCAATCAATTCAGTACTTTTTCATATAGGTTCCTGTTATGAAAACTCTGGATTTGGGGTGTCAATTGGACATTATGAAAATAAACAAACCCATTTGGTCTGAAAAGTTCTTTATGCCCACTTCAGATCTGAGACAAGATTTAGTGCTGCAAACCCTCTTTGTGCTATTCTATATTCTTGATTTCTTTATTTTAAGTCAATTGACTGTTATATGTAGGTTTCTCTATACTGTTAAAAGGCTGTATAGGGCTCTATTTTGTTACATTGTTCTGTGTGTCAATTGACAAAATTCTGCCAATATCATTTTTTTAATTATTATAGCTTTCTTATATAACTTGAAATTAAGAACTATGAGATCTTCAACTTTATTCTTTTTCTTCAAGGTTGCCTTGGCTAATTGTAGTCTTGTAGTTCCATACAAATTTTGGTTTATTTTTTCCTATTTCAATGAAAAATGTCATTGGAATTTCAGTAGGAATTTAGTCGAATATGTAGATTGCTTTTAGTAATATGGACATTTTAGCAATATTAATTTTCCCAGTCCACAAGCATGGACTATTTTTCAATGTATTTGTTTCTCCTGGTTCTTTCATTATTGTTTTAAAGTGTATAGGTCTTTCACCTCCTTGATTAAACTTATTTCTCAACATTCTATTATTTTGATACAATTGTAAATGGGACAATTTTCTTAATTTCTCTTTCCTGTAACTTTTATTAGAGTGTAGAGATGCAACAGATTTTTGTATATTGATTTTAGACCAAGCAGCATTAATGAATTAATTTATTACTATTCGTAGTGTTTTGTGGAATCTTCAGGGTTTTTCTTTTGTAATATCTTCTACAAATAGTAATAGTTTTACTTCCTTTCCAGTGTGGGTTCATTTTATTTCTTTATCTTCCCTAATTTTCTGACTGGGACTTCCAATACGATATTGAAGAAAAGTGGCAACCATGGTCACCCTTGTCATGTTCCTGATCTTAGGTGGAAAAGCTTTAAACTTTTCACCACTG
This sequence comes from Uropsilus gracilis, assembly GCA_004024945.1. NCBI lineage: Eukaryota > Metazoa > Chordata > Mammalia > Eulipotyphla > Talpidae > Uropsilus > Uropsilus gracilis. The sequence goes on along the minus strand of PVHY01007634.1, from coordinate 39,348 downwards.
AAAATGTTAGCTCTAGGTTTGTCACATATACCTTTTAGTATGTTGAGATACATTCCCTTTATACTTGCTATGTTGAGAGTTGTCATCATAAGTGGATATTGAATATTGTCAAGTAACTTTTGGATATCTGTTGAGATGATCACATGATTTTTATCTTTCATTTGTTAATGCTGTGTCATAGTTTTTATATGAATGCTGAAGCAATTTTGCATACCTTGAATAAATCCCCTTTGGTTATGGTATATGATCCTTTTAATGAATCATTAATATTATATAGTAACAGTATCTTTTAATTATCAGCTTATATGCCTTGCACAGCTTTTGTTTAATTTATCCATTATGCAAGTTCATATTAATTTATTTTTGGTGCTGTTATAAAATGTCATCCTCTTTAAATTCATTTTCAAAATGTTATTACTAGAAGATTTAAGCACAATAGATTTTTGCATTGCCCTTGTATCCTACAACCTTGCTGTCACAACTTACTAATTCTAATAGTTTTCTTTGTAGTGTCATTAGAATTTTCTAACTGGCATTTATATTGCCTAGAAATAAAGATTTTACTTCTTTCCTACTGATGCATTTTATTTGTTTCTTCTCTGACTAGAAACTCCATAATAGTGTTGAATAAAAGTGAGAACATGAGTCATTCCTGACTTTAGGGGATAAAGCAATATATATTCTTCATAGATACCTGTAGATTTTCATTAATACCCTTTGTGAGGTTGTCCTTATATTGCTGTTTATTGACAATTTTTATCATAAATAGATGTTGAATATTGTCACATACTTTTTGTGCATTTGTTGTGATGAACTTGTTTTCCTTTTTAACTTTTTCATATGTTGAGCAACACTGAACGATTCTTGAATGTTAAATAAACCTGTATTCCTGTGGTAAGATGAGCTCCATGTGAGTGGATATGTTACCCTTTTTATTTATTGTTGCATTTAATTAATGTAATTTTGTTAAGGATTTTGTATATACATATTCATTAGGTAAATTGGTATATAATTTTCCTTCTTGTTCATTTAGAGTTTTGCTTTATAGTTAAGCAGACTTTATGAAAATATTGATTTCCCTATTTTTCTGTTTTCTAGATAAGATTACTTTCAGTTAGTGATATTTTCCTTAAATATTAGGTTGAATTCATTCATGAAGGTATCTGAATCTGAGGTTTTCTATGTGGGAGGGTTTTAACTATGCATGTAGTAGTTTTATCGATATAGCACTAATTGAATTATCTATTGCTTCTGGAGTGAGCTTTCATAGTTTTTGTCTTAGAAGAAATCTGTTTTATCATAGTTACCAGATTTTTTCTATAATTATTCTTGACACTTTGTTAATGAAAATGATATTTGATACCCCCATTCATCCTTATATTGATATTTACTCCTGCTTTTTTTTGTTTATTCTGATGGAACTAGCTAGAAAACAAAATCCATTGATCTTTAAAAAAAAACATGACTACTTTTGAGGTTTTTCTTTTTATTGCTTGTTTTCAGTAGCTTGATTTTGATGGGTCTTGATATGATTTTCTCTGTTTTTCTACTTTTGAATTTCATTGAACTTTTTGGATAGGAACTTTTCATAGTTTTTAGTAAACTTGAAATAGGACTCTCTTCTTGGACACCAATTACACATGATCCAGAAGTTACTGATGTTATATTAATTTTTCATTCTTTCATTTTTCTCTCAGTTTCATTTTGGACGAATCCTATTGTCTTTACACTTATTTTTTTCCATTCTGTATCTAACTTGTGTTATTCTCTTCCAGGTTATTTTTACTTTCAAGATTTGTAATCTTTAATCTTTGGAAATTTTGTTTGGGTCTTTTTTTCATATGTTTCAATTTTTCATCTTAATTGTCATGTTCTTCATTACCATCTTAAATATCTGGAGTAGATAACAATTGTTAATGTCTGCTGGTTATATTATAATTGCTGTTCTTGGCTCTGAATTGATTTAACTTTTCTCCTATTTTTAAAATTGTCTTCACACCTTGTTTCTGGACTTTATCGTATTTCCTTCAAAACTTTTATGCTTCTTTTTGATGCATAGCTAATTGACATAGAAGCATATTTGTTTTTAAATTTTCTTAGGATCTGTACAGAATTAACTTTAGTTTGGGTCAGTTTTGTTCCTTAAGTAAGTAGTATCCTAAGTACTAAGGGTACTAATTTAATTTACTATTAACTAAGTAAATAAGTATGGATTCTCTCCAGTTCTCTGTGTATTGCAAGGGTTACCACTCTGGCAAAACTTCCCAGTTCACTCTGAGCTCCTGGAATCATCCTTTTCCTGCTCTTTTACAGTAATTGTCTTCCTAGCTCTGGGAAATTGTCCTATGTTGTGTGTGTGTGTGTGTGTGTGTGTGTGTGTGTGTGTGTGTGAATACTTAGCCAGAGAGAGAAGAAAATCCCTATGAAATCCCTATGAAATTCCTCAGTACTCTCTCTGTATGAATCTCCTCTCTGATATTCTGTACAAGAAATTCTAGCAACCTTGTCCTTTCCAAGCTCTAATCTCCTTTTCTGATTCATCAAAATTCCCTGTCTGTGTTTGCATTCCCTCTTCCTACTCTGTGACTTGGAAACTGCTTCCATTGTTCAACTTGTTTGCTTTCCTTCCCTGAATTGCCTGTTGTTCAATTTCTGAGTTATCTTTTTTAGATACTTTATCCAGGGTTCTAGACATGGAATTAATTTAATCACTATTATTCTATCTGCACTCAAAGTGGAAATAGTCCTTTAAAAATACATTTATATAAAAACATATCTATTCCTTTCCATGTTTTCTTTCAGTAAAGTATACTACACATACATGCCACAGGTACTTCTCTCCAGTTAGCTGTTTTCAGTTAATAATATATTGGATTCTTTTTTGGTTTCTGTAGTTGCATATATCTCTTTTGTGATCTTAGCTAAGCTACTATAGATGATCATTGGGATAATTTCTGTCTCTTGCAAATGATGGTGCAAAGAATAACCTTCAGCATATGTCTCTTTTGGCACTTTTGCCTTTTGTCAGTGTATCTTTGATTAGTTCACTAGACATAAAATTGCCGGGTTAAAGGGAAAATGCCTGTATAATTTTTTAAAGGAATTTCAAAAATCTTATAAAGGTTTAGCATTTTGAACATCTGCAAGCAGTACATGAAAGTCTAACATAAATTTTCCAAAGGCCTTATCAATATTTCAGATTTTTTATTATTGTCAATGAATTGGGTGAGAAGTAGCTACTATTTAACTTATATTTCTCTTATTTTGAGTGAGATTTAGCATCTTTTTATAAATTTAAGAGCTAATTGAACTTCTTAAGTATCTGTTAACATCTATAGATTGTTCTGCAAACATGTTGGTCTATTTTTTCTTCATGTTTAGAAGCTTTTTGTATTCGAATATTATCCCATTTCCTTACTGTGACTCAGTATGGAAAATGATAAAGAAATTGGTTTTTATTAAGTGAATTTATTGATTCCCTGGCAGAAGAAAAGATATTCCTAAAAGAGAATGAGATATAGTCTGATAAATGCATTTATAGAATAAGTTGATACAAAGGAACTTTATTTAATGGGACATAAAAGAACCTTGAGTGAAATGTGAGGAGGGTTGAATTTTTGAAGGATGAGTAGGAACTCAATAAAATAAGCGTGAAGAGGGAGGGTATTCCTAGCAAAAGGTATACTTGGAAGGTATGAAAATACTTACCTTGTTTTGAAAAAGCAAAAGAGTTCCCTTGACTTGGTCATCCACCATTATTGCATTGTGGGAAGGAGTTGCTGAAACAGAGGACTCTGATTCTGCTAAACCAAAAGTCAGGAAAGGTTTTCATAAAGGACCAGATTTTAATATTTTAGACTTGTAGACCATTATTACACTGTTACAATGACTCACTTCTGTTGTTGCAGTGTGAAAGCAGCCAAAGACAATATGTGAACAAATGAGTGTGGCAGTATTCCAATCAAATTTTATTTACTAACATAGATGTCAGTTGTATTTAGTCCATGAACCATTGTTTGCCAGTTCCCGAATTAAAAGATCCACAATGAAGTAAAAATGGAGATGTGGATTGACAGAAGCACAGCAAAGTCTATATAACATTATTGTCAAAGCCAAAGCAACATTATTGTCTAGTTTAGCATCCTCAAAGAACAAGCTTCTAATCTGACTACTATCATGGTATAGTTTTACAAAAATAGCATGTAATTTTTAGATTTTAATCTTCATGACCTTCTGTATTGAAAGGCAGGAGATGCTGAAACTAGAAAAGACTAATGATCTCATTTTTACCTTGCCCAAGTGGGAGCAATAAAAGCTAAATTTTGAAGGGTTATCTTAATCCAATTACAAAGTAGGTATCACCTTGTGCCAGAACTCTCAAGGGAAGAGGAGGGATTTTGACTTTGGAAATGAGTCTTCTTAGTGTAATTATCCAGGGCGTAGTGCTGATGGCTAAGCCTTTAAAAAGTTTAAAGCCTATGTAAGTGTTATATGAAAGTCTGATGAATTAGATCTGAAAACAGAAGGGAAAATTTCTTGATGGACTGAATGGTATGCTTAGATTGTGTTTAAAAGTGGAGTAGATGGATTGTAAATATTCTTCAGATTTGGCAGTTTCTACAAATATTTCAGCTTAATGGCAGAGTCTATCACAATTTTTGTTTCTGACATACTGTAAAGGAATGAAGTTTAATTTTGTAATTGCATTTTCATTTTGGTAATAGTACGGGTAAAAACTATGTATTTCAAACAGTCCATGACTACAAATCTTATGAAGTCATAAGATTAACCAGATATTCTTATAATTCTTTAAGATAAAAAGTCTTGTCAATGTCTTTGAAGGAAAAAATATCCAAGAGTTATTAAAAATAAAATGACAACAACTTTCATCAAGGAATCAGTGGTGTTTCTCTATAATTATTGATTGACATAAATGTTTAACTTGGCCATGTAGTTACTTTTTAATGTTTAAAATTCAATTGTGAGAGTGGAGAGAGATATTGAGCAAGATATCATTAAGAATGTTAGCCAGAAGCAAATTACCTTTCAACGGGATGAAAGTTTTATGAAAATACTACATGAAATTGTCTAATATATCCATATGTATTATGATATATGATTTTTGAAGTATAGAGATATATAACTTGGCTATTTACATGCTTTTTTCATGTTTGTTTAATTTATTAGGAAAGAATTAGACTTGAAATGAGTTTTTCTCATCTTTCACTATTATTGCTCACTTGCCTCTTGGAATCTTTTTCCCTCCACTATTCTTAACAATTTTTTTTTCATACAGTGGTATATATTTAAGTTGCTCAGTAATTAGTGGTCTATAACTTGGGTAGAGACCTTGAAAATGATCTCTTGCTTAAGCCATCCTTTATTACACTTGGATGTCACTTGCTGGGCTTCCACATAAAAGCTTGAGATATTGAGGGCAGGAGAGTGAATTTGGTTGATGGATGAAAGGTGAGCAAAAAGTTAGTAAGTGATCAGAAATTACATGTATACTAGTTCCCAGGCACTATGTTAAACTCTTCATATATGATTTCATTTAAGGAGGTAGCAGTTATGAGAAAATTGAAGAAGTCTTATTAACATGTCTCTAATAAAACCATATAGATTATTTTCCCTTCATATTTTAACACTTTGGTCAGATATCCAGTAGAATACTAAATCTATGTTTTATATTTTTTCAGAATATATGAATGAACTTATAATATAATTGATCATTTCATAATATTGCCTACCACTTCCTTTCCATTCTTCTCTATTCCCCACAACCCCAACGCAATTTGATACTTAACAAAATGTTCATACTGGAGAGTTTCTATCACTACAAAAGATAGCTTGTGATTGGAGATGAGATGAAATCGGACAAATAGTATCCAGGCCACTGGGGAAATGGACATGCTGTGCCAGTGAACCAATGGGAGGACTTTTTTCAAGTGCAAGAGTTATCCTACTTGACATGTTACACTGTTAATAATCTGGGGCATGGATCTAGGGGAGCCAGACTGGTAACCAGGAAGACTTATATGGATATTCTTGTAATGTCTGTGTAAGGAAAAGTAAGACCTATATTGGGAGCAGGAATGGAGAAAGAGGGATGTATTTTAGAATGATTCAACCATTATTAGGTGTGGGATAGAGGAAAACGAAAGAGGCAGTAATATCACTTAGATTTTTGGTTTGCATAACTAGATAAATGTTGTACCCTTCACTGAGGCAAAGAACACTTGAAGATTTATTAAATAAAGCAATGGTCTCAGTTTTCTAAGTTGGACATGAACGTTAATCTTACATAGAGTAGCTCTGTCCAATATAAATATAATTCAAGCCACAAATATGAATCACGTATATAATTTTTGAGTTTTCTAAAGGCCATTTAAGTAATGACCAAATAAGTAAATGAAAGCAGTAGAATTGATTTTACTAATGTATTTTATTTACTACAACATATTCAAAATAACATTAAAACTCTAAACAATAGAAAAATTATTAATTGGCATTTTACATTTTTATTTTCATAGGAAATTTTTGGATTTATATTTAGTGCTGATAGTACACTAGTTACACATCAAAAGTTCGTGGCTAATAGCTACTATGTGGTTAGTGGCTACCATATTGGACAGTACACCTAATATTCTTTCTCATAAAAGAGCTGCAAGACCATTGTTAGCTTTGTGTCACCTTGGTTAGCACAGGTATTGTAGAGTATAACTATTCATCCTTTAAAACCACTGCCTAAAGAAAAAAAAGATAAGTATTGCTTTATTTTCTCTTCTAGCCATTCTTTGGAGAAAAGTACATGTGTTCTATATGTTAGTTTATTGTAAGTTTTCTAAATAATAGGTGTATAATACAATTTATAAATAATAAATTACTATACCCTTTACTATAAAATGTATACAGCCAATTGATTCTCACACAATTTTTGTCACTTTTTTCTTTGCTGAGCTTTTATATACTTTGTATATACAGCATACTTTCTATATTGAATCTGTACTATAGCTACCTTCCCCTTTAGGTTTTAAAGTCTAGACAATCTATGAAATAAGTAAGCCCTAATTTGTGGCAGTTTACTGATTTCCTTGGTTTAAATGTCTTTACTCTGACTGATTTCATGCAGAGTTAGGAAGCATAGCATACAATTATATTGCATTTTCACAATGCAGGTATGATAGATACAAATATCCTCAAATGTATAAAAAGTAGTAAAATGTAATGAATAGTTCTTACTTTCGTTTTAAATATAATTTATCTCATTGTAAGTTGATATAATTCAATTTTAATAAATACTGCATTAATAACTGGCCCACAGAATTACTATTAAAATTTAATAACTAACTCTTATTAACCCATACAAATCAGCTCTAGTAGACCACAGGCCAGAGGAATGAGGACCTTATAAGCTGGCCTGGGAAGTCACATTCTTCAGCTTAAGCATAAGTGGCTCAAAACATCATGAGCTTATGCAACTTGGAAAAATAACAAGGAACAAGATCTTTAAAAGCATAAATAAGTGTACCATCTAGTATATTCATGAAACAAACAAACAAAAAAACCCTTAACACTCTTTACCAGAATCTTGATTTTAATAACCAGTCAAGATCTATGCAGAGGGAGATAACTTAATATTTTATGTAAAACATCAAAAGTATTTGTGGGTGATGGCTAAGCCCATACTCTGAAATAAGATTTCTGTATGATTTAGAATGTGAAAGGTAACTATAAAAGAAGCAGAAGATGTTTTTTATACAAGTGTCTGACTCTTCCTCACTTAAGAAATTGATGACAAGGCTTTATCTAATGTGATTGAATGACCTTCCTGCCCCAGTCACCTCTTCTGGGACACCTTCAAATTGCTGTCATATCTCAATGTCAGCTCTCTTGAGGTGTCCACTGCTCTGGGTACAAAATTAAGTCATTTCTTCTGCTTCTGCCCAAAGACCTCTCTGAGTCACGAGTCTTGTTGGCCCCAAGAAAGGGTGTGTGGATGCATAGGTCTCTGGGCCTTTTCTTGGGGTGCTCCATGTGCACAGTACCCCCCTGCCTGGGCATGCAGAAGACTGTGGAATGAGTATTCTGCATTGCAGCTAGGTGTTCTTATTATCTGATTTTGAAGTATTTTTGAGGAAAAGCCCTTCTTGACTGGAGTCCATGATAAAAAAAAATCTTCCATTGGTGGGATATTTCCTAGGTTAATACCTGTAAACATAGCTTATGAACCTTGCCCACCTCCCTGCAAATACCTGGGATATTGTTCCTTATAACATATGTTAGATTGCATTAAAAAAATAATTGCCACAGTCAATCAAACATCAGAGCTATTTAACTTATTTTAGATACTTTTTTTTTTGGAGTAGGATCAAGGGAATAGCTTATCACAATTTGAGTAATTTTTTAAAAAGTTGATAAACCTAAGTCTGTTTCCTTTTCTTGTCAGCATTTTATTTTCTTCATTGGCTTATCTTAATACATTTTTTTTCATCAACCATCTTCTCTAACTTAGTGGTTATTTATGTAGTGTTTTACTAGACTTTCATCTAGCTCTATTATATTTTTTATAATTGGAATCCTATTTCTGCAGAAGAGCATTAGCTCTTCTGGTCCTAAGCTTTTTATCTTTCACTTTAGCCCCCACAGAGGCCTAATTTATAAGCATGAAATGGATTTGCTCATAAACTGTCAGGACCAAAATCATACATGAAATTATAAACAGAAAACTGACTTCAGCTCATCTTATATCATACTCCGAGATTATTAACTTCTTGAGGCTATAATTTTATATCATTCACTTTCTTGCAGTGGGTTTTACATTTCAATGCAGTCACACATCAGATGTACTGAAAAGGGTGCCTTGACTGTCTGCTCTTGACTGAACTCTGTTCTCTCCCTTCAAAGACATTCTGTTTTCTCATTTAAGGAAGTCTTCCTTCAGGAAATCATTAAGTTCAGGATTTAAGCTTAAAGTCACAACTTCCCTTCTGGTTGTTCTCTTCTGTGGTGGGTTCTTTTGCTTGACATCCTGAGGTTGTGTCACACTGGTGCTGGCCTTTAGCTTTAGCTGGGGGAATGAAGGGGACTTTTCACATGGCGCTTACTGCTTGTGGAGACTGCTGCCTGCAGCCCAGTCAGAGTTCCCCAGAAACTGTCACCTCCTCCAGGATCCTCCTCCTTCAGGATCTCATTGACCTTGTGGATCTCTGGTGACCTGGCTACCTCAGCTTTGATGCCATGCTCAGCCATCAACCCTGTGACCTTCTGCCACCAATCATCTCAGCTCTCATGAGAACTTGCCAGTCAGTCCCAACTGGGGGAAAAGAGAAACTGTGGGTCCCCACCAAGCCCCGCACACACTCCACACCAACAGGAAGTATAGATATTTTCATTCTCTACAGGACAGCCACATCTGGAGTTTTAGGTGTTGATGGCACATACTTCTCCACCATTAGCTACCAGAGCATGTTGCTCATATCAACCTGCACCACAGAGATTTAGCCCAAGAGGAGGCAGGTTGGATAGCCTTTCTTCCACTCAGAGACCCACCAGAATACAGATATCTTTACTCTTGGTCATCTCTGCTGAGCTCTGAGAATTTTCAAGTCTTCTCTATATGGAATCATTACTGCCCTATCTGTCACTGTGCAGATTCATCATGGTTTTAAAATCAGTCTTTCAAATTTTGTTGACATTAATGGGAAGCTTTAAGTATTTAGGAAACTGGAGTGCTACACTGTTGTCATGGAAAGTCTTATTTTCTTGGACTTTTGGAATGTCCATTAAGAGTCAGGTTCAAAAGTAAAAATATAAACTTAAAGTTTTAACCATTTACACAGTCCACCTATTATAACCTCCAGCAGTTTCCACATCTGCAAAGATAACTCCGAAACTGTTTACTTATTAAGGTGATTTCCTCAAAAAAGTGAGAGGCCAATAGACCTCAAAGCTAGAGCATTGGATGCTGTGTAAATTATCCTCGTCATGTTGGACAATGCAGCCCTGTCAGTATGACTCTGAAGGTAGGACCTATACTTGTAGTAATAAAAATTGGGTTGGAAGGAGAGAACAATTCTGATCTCTGTTCCATCACTTTCCTGTCATGAGACTATGTGTATGCCAGCGTGCATATACACACATAGAAGTTTATATTATAAATAGATTATATTGTGAATATTATAAATAATAACAATAAGAATTTATAAATATTATAAATATTTATTTATAATTGCATTACTTCTTTTTTAATTAATTCACTGTTTACATATTCATGCATATGAGTATATATATTATATATATATATATATATATATACATATATATATATATATATTACACCATTGCATTCTCCAGGGTTCTCCCTCCACCCCATCCCCTTCTCTCTCGAGAGCCTTCCTCCACTTTCCTGTGCTTCTCTCTTCCCCAATTTCTCCCTTCTCCCACCCCTTCCCTAGCAGCCTGCCCCAGCTCCACTGTTAGTTTATTTTGGGTTTTTCCTGGCCTTTTGTTTGTTATTCCTATATTCCATCTATAGATGAGATCATAAGGTTTCTGTTTTTTTCTTTCTTATTTCTGCTACTATAATTACTTCCAGGTCCATCCACGTCATAAGAAATGCCTCATATTTGTCAGTTTTGATTGCAAAATAATATTCCATTGTGTAAATATATTGCATCTTTTTCAACTATTCATCAGTTTTGGTGCTTTTGGGTTGTTTCCATATCTTGACAATTATAAATAGTGCTGCAATAAACATCTGAATACAGGTGTCTTTTTGAATTAGTGTTTTTGTATCCTTTGGGCAGATTTCTAGTAGTGGGACCACTGGATTGAGTTGTAGTTCCATTTTCAGTAGCTTGAGGGTTCTCCACACAGCTTTCCATAGTGACTGAATCAGATTGCACTCCCACCAGCAGTGTACATCAATGTCAGTACTTGTCACCTGGTTTTTGTTTGTTTGTTTGTTTGTTTGATAGAGGTCATTCTTACTGGTGTAAGATGGTATCTCAGTGTGGTTTTGATTTCCCTGATTATTAGTGATGTTGAGCATTTTTTTCCATATGCCTATTGGCCACTTGCATTTTCTGTTTGGAGGAGCATATTTTTAGTCCTCCCATTTTTTTTGACTGGGCTTTTTGCTTTGTTTTTGTTAAGTTGTGTGAATTCCTTGTGGGTCTTTGTTATTAGACCCTTATGACTTGTGTGGAGAGCAAAATTTTCTCCCATTTGACTGGATTTATTTTTGTTTTGGTTATTATCACTTTTGCTGTACAGAAACTTTTCAATTTGATACAATCCCAGCTGTTTATGTTTTCCTTCATTTTTTTTTCCACCTGTAGATGTGTCTTGAAAGGAATTTCTGTTAAAGTCTTGGAGGGTTTTGCCCAAATTTTCCTCTATGTATTTTATGGTTTCATGTCTTACATCCTAGTCTTTTATCTATTTTGAGTTGTTTTTTGTACATGGTATGAGGGAGATGTCTTGGTTCTTCTTGTTTTTTTTGCAGTTTCCCAGCACCATTTATTGAAGAGGCTATCCTTGTTCCAGTGTATGATTTTTTGCCCCTTTGTCAAAAATTAGTTGACCATATAAGTGTAGCTTTATTTTTGGGCACTCAATTCTGTCCCATTGTCCTGATTATCTGTTTTTGTTCCAGCACCATGCTTTTTTCATTATTATGGCTTTGTAGTATAGTTGGAAATCTGAGATTGTAATACCTCCATTCTCTCTTCTGCTAGTCAGGAGGGTTTTAGATACTTGGGGTCCTTTATTATTCCATATGAATTTCAGTATTTTTTGTTCTATCTCTTTAAAAATGTCATTGGGATTTTTACTGGAATTACATTGAATATGTAGATTGCTTTTGATGGTATGGTCATTTTGATGATGTTAATTCTTCCAATTCAAGAGCAGAGAATGTCTTTCTGTTTGTTTTTTTTTTTAACATCATCTATTTATTTTAAAAATGTTTTATAGTTTTCTTCATTATAGATCTTTCACATTTTTTGTTAGGTTTATTCCCAAATATTTATTTTTCTTCAGTGTGATGGTAAATCAGTGGTTTTTTTTTCATTTATTAATTCCTCTTCTGACTGATTATTTGCATATAAGAAGACTACTGATTTTGTGTGTTGATTTTGTCTTACCTTATATTTATTTATAATTAGGTATATATTATATAAGGTATATATTATAAATAAGGCATATTATATATTATACTTATATATATATCATATATATTATACATAAGGTATATTATATATATTATATATAAGGTATATTATATATATAAGGTATATATTATATACCTTACCTTATATTTATTTATAATTACATTATCTCTATGTACTATATTTGCATCCATTTTTGGTTTATAGCAATATTTACTCATGATGCTTTCTTTGGGCATCACTCTGAGTACCTTTACAGTGACAACCTCCACAAGTTGCATGGTTTGGAATTGACTCTTCTAGTGTACCTGTTTCAGGAGCTGCCACATGATGCTTGGCTGGGTTCAGAAATGGTTATTTGACTAAATTGGGTCACTTTCCTGGACTCTTTGCCAGATTTTCCTTTCTCTGTTAGGATAATGCAGCCTACAGCTATATCATGCTTATCAGATACTGTTTTTAAAACAATTTTTTTAACTTTATTGAGGTAACATTGGTTAACAACACTGTTTGTTTTAGCTGTATAGTTTGATACCTATTCAACTGTGTGTTACCACACCATATTCACCACTAAGGCACCAATAGCCCTCCACCAGTCCAGTGGATCCACTCCGCACTTTCTTTCCAGCACCCCAGTATCCTCTGGTAGCCTGAGTTCTGTAGTCAGGTTTTTAGGGTTTGTTTTGGTTTAGTTTTGACCCTTTGCTTTGTTTCCTTATGATATATGTATGACTGAGATTATTCAGTATTTGTCTTACTCCGTTGTTTGATATCCCTTGTCGCAAGAAGAAGCAAGCTAAGAGGCAGGGGAACTTATTAACAGTATCTTTTGAACTTCTTTTCTAAGGCATGGCAGAAGCACATACTATCATGTTTTTCTTTAACAGCTTACGGTAGTGGGAGTTGGGTTTTGATTACTTGTATCCACAATAATGATAACAAGCATTCACATGACATTTACAAAGTGCCACCATATTGTTTTAAGCTAGCATGTTAAGTGCTCAATTAATCCTCACAATAGCCCCTTGAGGCAAGTACCAGCTTTCATACTCTCCACTTTACAGAGAGAAAAGGGAAGCGCATAGGTTATCTCATCTTGTCATAGCCCTAGAAAGAGGTATAGTAAGAGTTAACCTGGATAATATGGCACCAGGGTCCAGGATCTTGGAATCCTACACTGCTTGCTTCTCACTCTCCTAGAAAAATACTGTGAACCCAGGCAAGTAAATCAACATCTTGGAGACTCCACTTTAAGGAGCAAATATATAATACTCTATTAGATTAATTTCTTCATGACCAGTAGTGATGGCAGTATTTGTTCCTATTTTTATTACTTCATTCTGAGTGGTGCTTGTTTGGTGGTAATAAATGAGTTTATGCTACAATCAGCTTTGAGAATTTGGGGTGAAAGTTGTGTTGTAAGAATCCTGATAATCTGCTGCCTAAAAGTAAGTAACAGTATTGTTCCATTCCACAAAGACTGAGCCCCATTTTGGACCTGATGACTTGATAGTAGTGTCTATCCCTATTAATATCACATGTGGAAATCAATGGTCATTTGAGTCTTGTTTTAAAATCATCTCAAAGTGACTAAAAAGTGCCTTAAAAGGATCAGATACTTGAGGAAGATTTATTATACCCTTACCTACAGTGCTCGTAAGAATTTAGAATTTTTGTTCTGAATGCATTTCAACTTGTTAATAGGTGAACAGGGGTATATTTCTTATATTAGATGAATTCCTATTCCATCTAGATCAGAAATCTGATCCAAATGAAATATAATTCCAAAAATAATTCAATGTGTATAAATTTAACTCCAGATAACTGCAGTCATCTAGAGTCTGCTTCTTTTATGATTTCTTTTCCAATCTTATTTGAATCTGTTTTTTGTAGACACAGAGAAAATTAGCCCCTTTTCACTTTTTGGTTGCATTTCTACCTGGTAAAAAAGAGTAAAGCTTCAGCACTCAGGTTAAATAGTCTGTAGAAAGTTCTAGTGGTTTTGTTTGATCATGTACATACTTAATCTTTGATTCACTAGTTAAGTTTATTTTATGGGTGTATACATACATTTCTGGAGAGCACTTATGCCTTATACCATTTGGGGGACTGAGGACACAAATGTAGTCATAATAATATGAAGGTATTCACACGCTTGCCTTCTTTTATCTCCCAGTATGCTGTTCTTCCTGTTCAGCCAGAGGTCACAATTTAGTTTAGTGTGGATTCTTCAACAGAAGGATCACACACAGTCAGAGAAGTGCAGGTGACAGCAGAAATCAGAATTATCCTCTCTCTAGCACAAGTTTCATTGCTACAATATTGTTTAATTTAACCTTACACTCCTCTATTCAAAGCCACACTGATAGGACTGTACTGTATAACTCTAGGGGCACAATTTACACGGTATCCTATTCTGGGGCTCTAAGGCCATTTTGGCACTGCTCGGCTGGTGACTTTCCAATCTTACCATTTTTTTAAAGAAAGACATAGTAAGGTAACAGTCCTGTAGTTTCATTTTGTATTTACAGTTATAAAAATTAAGATTTGCATGAAAGAGTTTCCGTATTCATTAATAGCTTAAGCCTACTTTGTGTCAGAGATTATTCTAAGTATGCTTAGGAAGACACAGATGACTGAATGGGAGTGCCAGCACTGTGAGTTAGCTCTGCCTTTTTAAGACATGTCAATATTCTGGCCCAATGACACCAAAGCATTTAAGGTTTCTGTGATTTTATTTTAGCTGGATAATACTCTTTAATAACTGTATCACTGAAAAAAATGCTTCAAGTGATAAATAAAGATCAATTTCCTGCTTCCTTTCAGAACATGGCTCTGCTTACAATAATGACTCTTCCTGTCGACTATTCCTAGTCTTCAGAGTATATTGAAATATCTTTCTTAGTTGACTAATAATAGTGGTTCAAATTTAGTGAGTTTGCCAGGAGCCTCAAAAAGGTCACATTAACAAAGCAAAGGTCAAATGGATTCTAGAATGTACAGTACTCTAAGAGAAACCTATGTTTACTGAGCATTATGAGCACAATGATTTTTCAAGTTATCTTTTCTAAATCCCGGTCATCACCTCTTCTCTTACACATGAGGAAAGTAGGATTCCAGAGAGATTAAGGCTCACCATCCACCATTACAGGTTAAGAAATGGTGTTTACTTGTCTGCTGGTCCCACTCTGAAACCCTTCCTTCCCTCAACCATGTCACTTTCACCACCCCGCTCATAAACTTGCTTTCAAGATCACTTTCCATTATACTTCTCCAATCTTTTAAGTCTTATTGGAGGATGTCATTTTTAGAATTTAGCTAATATGCATTTGAACCTTAGCATTCTCATCACAAAATCACAGGTCTATTTGATTTGCAAATGTGGAAATAAGACCCTCCTATTCAGGGCTACATCCTAAGTAAGACTACAAGGTGGGAAAGTGTATTTGTTCTCTCTGATACCACTTCATCTCTCTCTCTCTCTCTCTCAGTCCTCTTCCTCTCTCAGTTCTTTAGGTGCTTTACCAGTTCTGTCCTGAGTGTACTTCTTGGTCAGGAACTCCAGGGGAGTGCTGTGTCCCACAATTCTCCATCCTTCATTCTGGTGAATTCTGGTCATTTGTTGACATCTCAGCATCACTCCAAAGGACTGAGATACCAATTTGAGGACTGCCTATCTCTGTCCTCCACTGTATGCATTTTTGAGGCCTGCCTTGTCACTATAGAAAGCAAGGACGGCATCCTATGGGGTCATTAGCCAGACTATTTCTCTTAACATCCAGGAACATCCTTGTGAAAGATAAACATGGCCCCTAAACATGGTCACCCTGATGGAATATGCTGATAATCTGTGACCTGAGAATAAAAAGTTAAAATTAATTAATTTTTAAGGAAACATCCTGGCAAGACTATATTCTAGCAAGATCATTTCCTCCTTCCTGCTTCAAATCTTCTTCAGCCTTGTCTTTCAATCCTATAATATTCCCCAAGCATTCATGTTTAAAGATTAGAAACATTTGTAACCAAGGTGCTTGGATGACTAGATGGAGAAAACGTTGAGGGGTGACTAGCTGAATAAAACACAAGTATAATCGCAAAACACAGTTTTCAACCAAGGGACTTTCATAATAAATCTTTCTTCGTTGGCAGCCCTACATGCCACATCTTTAAGAATATCTTGTTATGTTCTCCCCTCACCAGCGCAGTAGAAATCTGACATGCTTGTTCTGTCACCTTCCAGTTCATCTAGTCTCTGCAGTCTGGAGTGATGATACCCAAGCAGGTGATGACTCTATAAAATGGTGACTGAGGAAAGGGCCTTTACCCAGCAACCCTTCAGAGGCACTGATGTGATTAAGCTAAACTTCTCAGCAGTTGTTAAAAATATGTCTTGGACTTTGTCTTAGCATTTTGAGACTTAGCATCTGATCATTTATAATTGACACCCTCCCCTTCCCAGGCTTCAGTGGGGACTCTTCTCCAAAGAAGGTTGGGAAGCATAGGGGATATAGTCAGAAGAGTGGCATTAAGATTAAGTTGTGTCTGGGAACCATCATTCTGAAAGTACAGCTTGATGTGAATACCACCCTGTCTAAAATCTGCAATTGATTTCTCATCTGAACTCTAGGATGAAGTGGAAACTTGAATATTCAGATATATCCAGTATCTGGCTCCAGCTGTCTCTGACTTCATCTCCAGCTTTCTTCCCTTTACACCATACTCACCAGGAAATTTAACTAAAGTGCTTCCTTGTCTGTGCCTCATTGTTTCCTTTTCCTCTGCTTTTGTCCCAGACTATTTTATCTCTCTGAAATGCCCCTCTTCTCATCTCCCCAACTACCCACACCTACTCTTGTGCTGGCCACCCATTAGTGTGGCCAGACTTAACTCTGGTATTACTTTCTCCGGGATGTCTTCTTTGATGACCCTTTATTCCAGTCTTTCAAACCTCTACCCCTTATAGATGCTGTGCTTTCAAATTTGTATTTCTTATCGCTTAGTATTGTAGGTATGTAGGATAAATGAGTAGTCAGGATTTTCCACACCCTTCCACCTCTGTGACTGGCACCTGTGGTGGTATGCTCTCCCCATGATTGTACATACCTGGGCCCAGTAGGCATTTGCATGTGTAAATGAGCACATCTAGGTCTAAGAGGGAGGGAGTTAAAGGACAGCATTACCCTGGGGAGGGGAATCGCAAGTAACTGTCTTCTTGCTGGCTGGTTTCCCTGATCATTTTTTAAAAATCATGTGAAGATAATAATGCCAAGGGCTCCAGTATTCTTTAAGCTGCTAGACCCACAGTGAACCTGCCTTGATTGGGATAGTTGCAAAACAAAGTACTACTAATGATTATAGGTCTTGGGGTGGATGGCTGGATGGAGAGAGCATGGGGGTGAGTGGCTGAATAAAGCACCATGATACAACAGAACATATTTCATAGTGTACATCTTTTTAGACTAAAGTTTATGACTATGGCTGATTTATTTACTTCTCCTACTTCAACTGGGTTTATTCTAGTGATTTATTTTCAGTCAATAATGATTCAATTTATTTGCACAAGTTGTTTAAGTAACTCAGTTAAGTCACTTAAGTGGCTCAGTTTTATCCATCACATAAATAACACAAGTCTTGACCTTACAGGCTCTCATGGTGATGTAGTCCGTTTAACTTCATTAACACATTGATCATAGAGTAGAGAACAATTATTGTAGAAAAATAGGACCTAAAATTGCTTTAGAAACAGATAGGCTAAGAAAACAGTAGAAAGATCAGAATTATCTAAGTATGCAGTGCCACCATGAGAACACTCAGAAAATTAATGTCTATAATTTAATTTGTGTCAGTAAGTTTTGAAAAAATATTTGAAGGTTGTGAGCTAACACAATGATGAAGATTTACATGTAATCTTTTAAAAAATTTTGAAAATACTTGTTTTATTAGAGTATTTCTTTTATGTGTTAATGAAAATTTGTATTCCTCAATTCTAGGGAATTTTGGGGAAGTGGTGACTGTGAGAGGAAGTTTTAACAGATTATCATGTTCCCCTAGGTAATTAAAAAAAGCACTTCATCTTCAGTAGGATGGGGACAGTGACTGTCACTTCAGACTTGCTAGGAGAGTGGCAATAGTGTCTGCAGATGCTCCTCCAGCTGCTGCTGTTTCCCTGACCTGGTCTTATTAGACAGTTATCCTCATCGCAGCATTGCCAGATAAGCAACTTGGGCCACAGGAGGCACCTTCCGTTTGTCCATGAGAAGGTATTGTGTAAATACTGTTTTCTTGCCTTTCCTGGTAGGGCTGAATATGCTGAATCTCAAAATCTCATAATATTCTCAGACTTGTCGCCAAAGCTTGAGGCCCACTTTTTGTGAGGGTGTCCCAAGTGAGTTTTATTATGTGAATTCTGTCTGATTCATCTCTCAGTGAAGGTTGTGCAAAGGCTTTAGAACACCTAAGATCAGGTTGTCTACTCTAGAGACATGAACTGAAATGATGCTCCTAGAAAGGTTAGGGTAGAGAACAGGAGTAGTGGAAAAGATATTAATCAACATCTACTGAGCATCTACAATGTGCTTTGTGTGAGGACTGGTATTTTAAGATGCTATCTCATTTAAACTTTTTCCAAAAACTCTTTGACAAGATCCCCTACTTTTCAAGTTAGGAATCTGAAAAGAAATAGCACAGCCAGCAAGCAGCAAATTCATAACTCAAACTCAATTCTATCTGACCCTTTTCAGTCTACTTATCTCTCTTCTTCTGTTATTTATAACGTGCAGTGTTTGTGCCCCTGTTGTTTACTGTAGGGTAAGTGAGTTAGGCTTTTTCCTCCATTAACCTGTATAACCAGTATCTGGGTACTGTGTTGTCCTCATGATTGTGCAGTCCAGTGGTTGTGTGCATGTGTAAGTGCATACCTGAGCCTAGAAGAGAGAGGGAGGATAAAGGGACATAGGGAGCACAAGCAGGACAGAGGGAAGAGGGGAGGAGGGGAGAAGAAGAAAGAAAGAAGAATGGAGAGGCAAGGAGAGAAAAAAAAAAATCAGAGAAGGAGGCCAGAGAAAGAGTGTGAAGATCTATGGGGGACTCACCTGCCTCTAGCCCCTCCCAGCCCTGCTGGGTCTGGCCCAGCCCTGACCTACCCTGTCCTACCTGTGTAACTGCTAGAACTAATAAAGAGCAAACCTATGCAGATTGGTGAGCTTGATGATTACATTTACCTATACCACTATTCTTTAACACTTGACTCCGAGCATCTGCTGACCAATTTAAAAAGCAAAATGAAATGCTGACTTAAATTTCAACAGTCTTAAGAACAATTAATGCATATCTAAAGATGCAGTTTTGAACTATTTGGTTTGTGCATTGAAAATACATGTAATTCCTCCACTTAGGACTATAGTCATTATCTGCTAGTGATAGCTATCCTCCAGTGTGCTAAATAGCTCTCTGAAAAGCTACACCAAAGAAACATAAATCCTATCCATTTCTTTATGTTCATTAAGATAGAACATTATAGAATCTCAGCAAATTTTTTCTAAAAGAGAAGAGAGTATGTAAGAGCTTAGATTCAGGGAGCTAGGCTCTGGGTTTAAGGCTCAACTTTGCCACTTTCTAGCCTGGTTGACTTTGGACAAGTTACTGCAGCCAGTTTCTTCAACTGAAAAATGAAGATATTGATGGCAGTGCTTCTCAGCTGCTGGTGGCATTTCATGAACTGGGTTCCTGATGCCTCCAACAGAGTCAGGTAAATGGTACTCAGTAGATCCAGGTTGTTTCCGTTCTGCGAAGTGTGAAGTAACACGTCTATGTTTCAGAGATTTGCTGGGTCCCATGTGGCTGGTGGCACAGTGCTGACACCTCCTCCTCCATTTCTCAATGTTGGGCTCTGTGATGTCACTGAGAGCAGTAAGTGCAGGATTTCCCCGCTACCAGTGACCCTACACCAAATACATTGTCATTTGCTATTTCTATGCCCTGAATGCAAAGGATCTTTACATTCATAGGGCCAGTTTATCAACCCATCTCTGCTATGAAGATTCCAGCATCCCCATTTACTCTATAGCTGAACAAACTATCAGTGTCTTGTGCTGTCATCCCCAACTGAGTGACTTCCATCAAGTCAAAAATGTTAACAAACTCTACCAGTTCCTCAAGCCTCTATTCTAAAATCCAAAAAGTTCTCAAATCAAAGACTTTTTTTTTTAATCTATAACTCATGTGACTGTAAAACTTGTTCAGACCTGAACTTGGCACAGAACAGCTGAACTAACATTAGGATATTCATTGTCTGTATCACCCCTCATGGCACTAGCATCTGTATAGTTTACTGCAGACACACTGTTATTACTTATGGGATATTATGTCAGATAGCAGTGGGAGTATTAATCTGGGTCTTGGCAAGCAAGAAGAGCTGGGGGAACTCAGCTCAGGTAAATGATGAGGATTCAGTTAGGGACTGTCTATAAAGGTGGAGGTGGGTGAAGGATCAGCAGGAATAATGCAGGAGGATCACAGTAGGGGTTGTTAACACTCAGTTCTGAAGGACCAGGTAGAAGTAGTTACTGAGATCCTAAAAGAGTAGCTTGGAGAGGGCTGCCTTGAGAACGACTGCCCTTGGTAAAAGTGGCCAGCTTGCAAAGAAGCAGATGGGAAATAGTACCCAACCTGACTTTTCTCCCTCTTTTTGGTAGCAACCTACCTAATGCCAGAGGCAAGGGAGCACAAAGATGCAGAACATAAGGTGAGTCACCTGGGCACCAAGCAGAGTAGTGAGGGTGGCAGGTGGCTCTAGAAGACAAAAGGGAAATATCCTGCCTATTGTCTTCTATAATATCCTATACATGTGTTCATCATCCTTATGACACTTCAAAACTGAATATATGAGTTGTATTTTTATAACAGCTTCTACCCATATTTGAAAAATAGTAATACACATATGTGTAACTTTTTCAAAACTTGCAGTGCCATTATAAACTTATGCACCATTTGTAATAATGCATTGGTTCTCCAGAAAGACAGGAACTGCTACACTAAGAGTACTGTTTTAATAATTGATTCATTCAAGGATTTATATATTCATTCTTTCAACAGATATTCCTTATTGATTCCCTATACCGCAAAACACTATGAGCTTTGGGATGTAAAGTCAAAAATATGCTAGACTGTGCAGTAGCTTACAACTTAGGAAAAAGACACTAATTGGACAATAGTGATAGAGTCCTGGGTTAGCAAATCGTTTCATCTCAAAGCTATTCTGCTCTTGTGGGTTTTGTTTTGAGAGGATTTTTTTGGTCCCCTCTTGACTCAGTGGAAAAAGATTACTCTGACTTATTAGCTACGTGTGACTTGGCATCTGGTACATTTTTTGCTGACTATACTGTCACTATAAGGCAGAATGAAATTATTATGAAAATGGAAGTAAGAACAGTTTCCACAGACAGGCAAAGGAGAGTTTACTTTGAATCAGGAATACCTGAGAAGGCTTTGTGTGATTAGCTAGAGGGTACTAAGGATTCCAGACAGAAAAATGGCAGCCAGGAGGAAAGGCCGAGCAGGAATGAAGGACAGTCTCCCGTAAGTTAGCCATGGAATTTAAAAAAAGGCATTAGGTGGTCAACATAGAGGAACAGATTAGTGAGAACTTATTTTAAGGAGTTTGGACTTTATTTTGTAGCAAGCAAGCTACAGCTGAGTTGCCTTTTAAGAATAGGCAGTCCTGTTTTAAGAAAATTATTGTTACCAAGGTTTGGGGGTGGGGGTGGTACTTAATTTAAAAAAATGATTGGAAGCAGTCTATTAAAGGGGAGATTGCCATTACCCAGGCAAAAGTTGGTGGTGTGAGAAAAGACAGTAACAGTGGAATAAAAGGAGTGCTTGTCAGATGGTATGAGGAGGAAATGATAGATTTCATACCCACTTGGAGGGAGGAGTCAGTATGACTCCAGAAGTTTATCTACAAGAGAAAGAAGAGAACCATTGACACTAGCATGATGTGCACTCCTTCAGTGTTAGATATTTTGAGGAAAAGTTAGGGTCAAAATATTTGCAAGGAAATACATTGTAGGCATTTTAAAATAGGATCTGTAGTTCAGGGGTAAAAATGCCAAAGAGAAAATCTGTGCCCAGAAAAAAAATGTTACTCTGGTTTTTTAATGGTAATTCTAAGATTCTGAAAGATTATTTATTTGATAATAAATCTGAATTAAATGAATGAGGCTATTAATAAAATAATTATCCCATTCAGGATCAATACTTTTTGTTGCAGAAATAATAACAATTTGAATTGTGCTAGGTATCAAAAATTGCATCAAGTGGAGGGTGTTCTTTATTTAATGGTGGAATCACCAAGCGGTCTTTTAAAAATAAACATATTCATATATTCTGAAGTATATCTAACCAAAGTTTTAGATGAAGTATGATAGAAACACCTCAATCTCTTTATTTCACATTTTAATAGAGTACTATCTTAATTTTGATGCAATCGATATAAATCACAGTAAAGATGCCTTTTTGTATATGAAATGATGGACAGTGAAGTATTCTTTGTGTTTTTCTGTTGCATAGATGTTTGATACTTCTTTTCATAAAATGAAGATATATCCACCTACCTTAGAGTTGTCTGAAAAGATAATAGAAACTTACGCACCATTTATAACAATGCCTCAGTTCTCCAGAAAGACAGGAACTGCTACACGAAGAGTACTATCTTAAGAGTATTTATGCATTTTTTTTTTTTTGAGACTAGGTCTAGCTATTTTTGCCTGTGGAATCGCAGGCTCATGTTGCCCAGGGTACCACAGTCTCAAGTAATCCTCAGCCTCAGTTTCCCAGGTAGCTGGGATTACAGGCGTGCACCACCATGTCCAACTATATATTTTTTGGAACTAGGTTTCGCTACGTGCCTCCTACAGAACTCAAATCGAGAGGCCTGGCCCCAGCTGCTGCTTCCTTGGTTACCGCTTACAGGCATGCGCCACCATGCCCGGGCCATACTTATGCATCTTAATGGTGCATAAGTCTATAGGATCAAACACCTACTATTATTTTATAATTCTATCACTTCATCAGTGACACACCATTTCTAAAATGCATTTGGGGTAAAAAGCTTTTGCTTTTGCAAGTGCAGTGAAATGTCTCCCTTATTGATAAAGGTGAAGAAAATAGGACAGACCATTTCCCGAGACCCCAGAAAGTTCTTGCTGCGTTTAACTCCATGAGGTGAGTATTGTCTTCCCTATTTCCTTTGATGGTTGCAGAAACATTTTTAGGTGTTACCCCTTCACAGTTCATCCCCCAGTAAGGGACACACTGACTTTTCACAGGAGAGTGAAAGGGGCAATAGGGAACACACGTTGTCAGGATGTGAAAGGCAGTCAGTGCGGACCTCTTTCTGGCATAGTTCTGCTCCCCCTTTTTCATTGATTAAAAGAATGCTGTCTCTATATACACAATACAATAAAATTAATTAATTAATAAAATTAATTGATAAATTAATAAAAAAGAATGCTTTTTCCCATTTGAGCTATTAACCTATAGGGCAAAAACATTCTTGAGACGCAGAATTTCTTACTATGCCTCTTCCCTGCTTCTTTGCCAGAACCCTCCCCTGCCAAGAAAGCTCTCTGAAGATAACAGGCGTTACCCCATAATCAAGTCTAATTTTCAGACAAGTTGAAAGCAGTTGTCAATTTGATCAGGATTGGGAAGAACACAGATGTAGGAATAAGTTAATTGAGGGTGAGGAGGGAAGTGTCCACTTGCTGTGACAGGGAACACCACCTGCCTAGAAGGAAATCAAGTTTACTGTAATTTGGCTAGGTAAATAGCAATGCGATCGGTTCTTCAGTTTTCTGATGTGACTCTCTCGCGTAAAGCATCCACGTTTTGTGCCTGACCACATAGTTGAGTTGATTTTAGACTTGGTTCTTCTCTGTGGGGTCTCCGTTTAAGGCAAACCCCCAACATCCCCTTCCAAAGTCTCCACCGCCAGCTTTTGCAAATGGGCAGGAAAAATTCCAGCTTTGGGCTAAGACTCGGCTTTGAAGACTGTGGTAGGAGTGGGTCGTTTGGGAGCGTCTAGAGAAAAGGCTAAAATAAAGCAAGGAAAAGTTTACTAGGGTAGTTAGAGCCCTAAGAGTCACCGCCGGCTTCCAGTTTCTTAGAAACAGGGATTCACCCCCACCCCCACCCCCACCCCCACCCCCAACCAACCCGCCCCCAGAGGGGCTGTGGGCGTGTTTTTAAATCTATGCTAATGGGGCTGCTCGGCGGGCGGGGCGGCTTCCCCTGACAGCCCCGAGAGCCCCCTGGAGACGGGCGGGCCGTGCCTTCCCGCTGGTGACCGGTCCTGGCCACCCGTCCGGGTGCGCTAGTCCATGCTGGTCCCCGCCTTTGTTCTCCGGCCCCAGCAGAGGCATGCGCGGCTGACGATGGAGGTGGAGGACTCGGGCGGCGTGGTGCTGACTGCTTACCACTCGTACGCGCGCGCTCCGTCGGCCAGCTCCGAGCCCCGCTGCGCTCCTCGCGCCGCCGCCAGCCACCCGGGCAGCAGGTATGGAGATCCGTGACCCGGAGATTTCCTGGGCTTGGGGGTTTTGTCTTGTAGCTTGTATTTCCCGCCAGGGCATGCGACCGCCACCAGCATTTCATTGTTATTTCCAGTTTGAGTGGAGCGGATAAGTGAACCAACTGTTCTTTGTATTGTCATTGATTGGAAGTGGGAAGTGCACGAAGTCAGCCTGCCGGGGCTGAAGGCAGTGCTAGCAGAGTTTAGCAGTGGAGTTGGGTGCACGGTCTGGCTGGAAGAGATGTGAAGTATTGGGAAATTTAAAAAAAAAAATCCTTTTAACTGGAAGACAAACAGAAAAGGAAGAAATTAGAATTCATTATCCTAAACCCTTGCATACTATCATAAACGTCGTTTGTAACTGCATGCCAATTTAGCTAAAATACACATGGAGAGATGCTCTATACGATTAATCCCTGTAGACTTTTGAAAACTATTTTCTGCCTAGATTAAAAATTAACCCTTTTAACTGTATAAATATATTAGCATCACTGTTGTGTTCTTGTTCTTGTTGGAGCTATACTGTAAATGCAATTTTAATTTTGAGTCAGAAGAGGTCTGTCTCACTATGTACACTTTAGATAAAATTAATCTGGGGGTCCATATTAAATTAATCTGTATTCATCTACTTGGTGAAATTCAAGGCCAAGAAGACTTACATTAACTAAACTAAAACTGTTAGACTCTCACCAAATTTCCCTGGGTAGACAAAAATATTATACTAATAAGTTAGATACTTTGATACCTGACATATTTAAGGGGAGTTTTATTTATTTAAATGTGACTATTACCTGCTATGGATTCTTTGATGAATGGTTTCTTTATAAATGGGAAGTTTGAGTACATGCTTTTTACATCGTTTATTTTTAATCTTTTTTTTTTCTTATACTTTCATCTTTGGATGTGTGGTAATGATTACTTCTGTGTCTTATTTTAATTGATTTGTGAAGCTTTCAACAGATGGTAACTTTATTTCAAGGAATATCCTTTTGGCTGGTAACCCTGAGAGCAAAAAACTGTATTGGCATGTGTTTATATATTAGGCTTGGCTAACAAAGAAAATATTGTTTCTTCCAAAATGAGCAGGTTGAGTGAAATCCACTTTTTATGCAAAGACAATAACAAAGTATTTTTCTTCCTGCTTTAGGATTTGCGCACATTCTGTTAAAGGTTACTTGACGCAAATTTGCATTTGTCTTCAGGATATTTTCTAAGCATAATCATTGTTTGGAATTACTTAGAAATAACTAGATAGATTTGTGGTTTCCTGAGGAACAAGGGCCAGGTTGGTGCATTTCTCAGTGGTCCTGGTGTCACTATCCTGTCTATAACTCACAACAGCTGTCCAGAGCACATCCAGATTGTGCCATTTGAGCTATCTGAAACTCCATCCATTTCCAAATCAAACCAGAAGTTCCATTAACACAGCATGTGGTCATGTGGAACGATAAACATGAGAGCAAAAGTATTTTGTGTCATAGCTAGTGTTTTACCATTGAGTGGCCAGTGAGATTTATGTTGATGTCAGTTTGAGTTTTTAGGTGTCTTCTTTCTAGGAACCTTTGTGCCAGTTACCCTGTGATGCAGGAGGTAGCCAGCTTTCACCTCCTGCATTTAAATCAGTGAAGAATAACTTAATTTCTTGGTCTCCAGTAATGACAATCAAAAAGAGGTTCCTATATTTACAAGGAGCCTGAGGACACCATCAATCATGAGTCAGATAACAGAAATAATCAGACCCAAGTTATTAACCTTTGACTCACTAACTATTGATCAATACCTCCTTTCAAGCCAAGGAGCAAGATCATATTGTTCTATTTATGAAAAAAGCACTCTCTTTCAAGAATACCCTTGGCTTTAAATTGCTTACATATGTGTAACACATTTGTGTAGCAGTGACAGCATGGCCTTAGGAAGAAGCATGGACTATTTTATCTGACTTTCATCATTTTTTTTTGCCCAGTTACCATGGTTTATTTCAAAGCAAAGTAATTCCTTATTTTCTAAGCCTTCACTCCATCTGATTTGGTTTCATGGGGGTGGGGACGGGTGCTCTCTTTCCCCCAATAAAATGTAATCTGTTAATCTCTGTCTCTGTCTGTCTGTGTCTTTTTCTCTGTGTCTGTCTATCTGTATTTGTCTCTCTGTCTCTGCCTCTGTCTCTGTTCCTGTCTGTCTGTGTCTCTCCTCCCACATTCAAGTGACCAGATTTTGAATAGTGGTCAACTTATTGCACTTACTATGTATCAGCAACACACTGGGCATTAGGGATACAAAGATGAATGAGACAAAGTACTGCCTTAAGAATGTAGCTCTTTACCTTTTAGACCAAAAGGATTTTTGAAAAAAACATGGAATAAGTGATGATTTTAGAAATCAAGAGCCTCCAGACGTGAAAACTGGACTTCTAGCTTCCCATAAATAAGGATCCAGTAATTCTGGCTGCTGCTTACCATCACTGATTAAAGCTGAGTAATAGGTTTTCTATTATACTCCTCTCTGTTACTCTTCAAAATTGAATCTAGTGGCCATCGCATTTCTTTTTAAACTTGCCCACTTAATTAACATTAGTAGCCAGTACAAAGTGTACTTGTCACTAACTAAAGATTGGAGTAACGTTCTGCGTCTCTTTGACACCATTTTCCTACCATGTGGCCTTGGACAACTTGTTGTGCCTGTTTAGAACAGTGTCAGCCATCAAGAGAACATTCAGTATATATTAGCTGTCTTACCGTATTTGATCAGTTGTTTTTGACATAAAGAAAAAAGTAAAACATTTTTGACACTTAACTCCAAAAGTTATTCATACAGGAAACAGTCAAAGTTGAAAGTATTTGTTGGGAGAGGGAAACTACTCAATTCACAAATATTCTATATTTATATGCTGTTTATAAAGGATAAAAGATAATAAAGGATAATGAATTCTCAAAACTGGTTGGAAGACAAATGGTTGGAATTGTGTTGAACATTATGTGATTTTGAGAGCCTAAGCTTCTGACCCTCAATCAGAATTCAGAGTGAACATGGCAATTCAGATAAAGTAATTTCCCTCACAGAATGATAGGTAGCTGAAGATAAAGCTGGGTATCTTGTTTTTCAAAGTTTTTCTAAGTTATATTCAAATAACATACATTTTTCTGTAAAGGTAGAATGTAAAATGGCCATAAGTCTTTCTGATGTTTATCTTATTATACCATAAACTTCCTTAGAGAAGATAAAAATAGAAAAGGAAAATAACCAACTCTTCCTCAAAAACAAATACAGAAGCTAACCAAGGTTATCCTGGAAGTTCTAATTCTAATACAGCAATGTTAAAACTTTCATCAAGGGGATATTTTTCCCTATTGTAACTATCATGGGAATGATTTGATTAAAGTGGTGTTAATGATTGGGAATTTTTTTTTCTTCCTGCCCCACACCACCACAGAATTTTTTTATTTTATGGAAAAGACTAAATATACCAACTTTATTGACTAATTGGTACCTTCCTGGATTGAAATTATTAAAAAGACACCAGCTTTTATTAAACATTTTATGTAGGTCTTTGTGAATTTATGGATATATGCAATAGATATAGCAAATCCTGGGAAAGAGTGAGTATACTTTTTTTTTTTGAAGGAGATTCAGAAATGGAAAGAGCATATTAATGATAGAATAAGATATTTATTATAGGTCATGCTATAGGTGAAATGATTTGGTATCTTTGTTTTCTTTTTATAATGGGGTCTCCACTGAGCATAGGTGCCTCCATATGAGGTGCTGTTGGAAAACATCTGGCACATTTTCTTTATTGTGTCATTTGATCAAGCATTTGGCCAGTTGCTCTCATTTTTTAACCTGTTCAGTTCTTTTGGATATTAATCCTTAATGTAGCCACGAAAACTCAGGGGGATTAAAGTGTTGTAGAATCACTTTCATGTGGATGAAAACAATGTTATTTATATAATTTTAGACTTAGAGAAAACTTGCAAGAAGAGAGAAGTCTTGTGTAACCTTCACAATTAGCTTTTCCTGCACTTAATGTAATGTTTTGCATATCCATAGAGCCATTATTGAAAAAAAAAAAAGTGTGCTCCTATAGTAATGATTAGTGTTAATTGTGGACAAGTTCACCAGTTTTTCTACCACAACTGGAAATTTTCTGTTGTAGAATTGAATCCAGGATATCATATTAAGTTTAATCATGATTCCCAAGCCATCTTCAATTTGACAGTCTGTCCTTTTCTTTTATGGCCTTGGCACATTTGGCTTAAGTTCCTCAGTTTGAACTGAGCTAATGCCTTCTCATGATCAGATCAAAGTTATGCATTTTTGTTGAGCATTCCATAGATTGATGTCAGCCCTTTTGGTGCATAACACCAGTGCTCATGTCTTCTTGATGTTGATGTTAGCCTTGATCTCTTGTTAAAGAGGTATCAGTCAGTCTTCCCACAGTAAAGCTACTATTTCACCCTTTTAATTAATAACTGTCTTGAAGGAGATATTTTGAGATTGCAGATATTCTCCTCCTCAAATATTCCTCTACTGACTATAGTATCTGTCTGTGAATCTTGAGAAGAAAATTGATTATAATGGTTTAATAATGGAGATTTTTCTATTTTTGTTATACCATCTGAATTTAACTTTTTAAATATATTCTGAAATCCACATTTAATATTTTCTCTGGTTGTATCATTTTTATCTCCTTGATCTTTAAAAAGCTAGCCAAACGTAAATAGATATTAGTAGGCATTTAACCTATTTTTCTCATGATTTTTGTGACAAAGTACATTAAATGACGTGAGTTCATAAAACCTATAATGACAAAATCACTAATTATCACAGTCTGATTTCTTGGAAGCAAAGTTTGATATATACTGAAGAGAAAAATCATCAGAATTTAACTGTTGTGTTAAGAGAATGTAATTGTTAAATTTCACTTTGCCTGGAAAATATTACTGAGACTGTCTTTCCATATTTTTTCCCACATTTTAAAAACTTTCTATCTGATGGAAAGTATTTCCTCTCCACCAGTGAAGCTATCACCTGAATATTTGCAAGTGCATTATAAGTAAACATTTCAATTTGCATGTAATCAGAATTTCTTCTCATTTTACCCTTAAACCAGACTCTCATTTCCTAAATGATTTCCATACTCTGCTTTCTCGATCTGTTGTCTCAGTGTATCATTTTCAGTAAAGAATAAAACTGAAATGTTGTGTAGCAAAAAAAGGAAGGGAATAAAATTTCTCAAAGAAAATTAAAAAAAAAGTTTATACAAGCAACAGTCTTTGTTTTGCTTATACATTATTTTGAATGAAAGTATAAAATCTGCCATACCCTCGAGTAGTATAGAAATGGACTTTTTCTTAGTAATTATCATCAAGATAGTATGATTTACAGTGATGTAGTGAAGACACCTATTGAACTGTGTAAGTTTGCTTACTTTAAGAGCAAAGTGCAAATATTGAGACTTTGTTTTTTTTTTTCAAAACATGGATGAAAGTTTATTTGATTAGATAGCTTTTTTAGAACTGAAAATGCTATTCAAAGGGCTAAAATGTATGATCTAACAAGAGATTTGAAAACACTCATTTCTATTTGAGGATTTTTTGACTTCCAGTTTTCTTACTGTGTTCTGGTTACGTGCATTAATGATTTTGCCTAATATATCATTCTTTCTCACATGAAATTCTTATATCCATTTCCTTGTGATTCATAGCAAATATGCATCAAAACAAAGTAAGAATTTTATGTCCAAAATCTTCGAGTTACTTTATTCTCTAAAGTAGAAACCAAAGAAAATAGTAGATGTTTTGCTATATATTTGTCTTAAATATCTAGGGTATGTGACACATTCTTTGGCTATCAGAAGTGTTATGTCATTGTGTAATAAATGATATTATAGATAAAACTATCCATGTAACAGGCGTTAAGTACCAAGGTAATTCCAAGGGTGGGAGAACATGTACTAAATATTACTTAGGAAAACAGCTGTTATGTCTCATGTTACTCTTAAAAAACTAATTAAACCTATGCATTCCATTTCTGATCCCCTACAGGAATAGATGAGGACTGCATATAAAGATACAGTACAAAGGACAGGAAGGAGAAACTGGAAACCAATCAGAGTAAAGTGTAGAATTTAAAAATTGTCAGACACTTGAGTATATATAGTTTGTATGTCTTATTCTTAGTTGTGACTAGTTATTTTTATATGCCAGAAATAAATGTTTTTATCTGTTAAAATCTACTACAAAAGTCAAATATATAGTGAAGGGTGTTTTATCATGCTGTTGCACAAATTTATTGGAAACATACAAAATGTCAACCATCAATTTATTGCTTTTAAGCAAACTTTTAACTCAAGTATTTACTTCTGGGAAAGTAGCTCTTTATATTTGCTCTAAAAACTATGACATTGTTGTAATTGGATAAAACATTGCTTCCATTGGATAAAAATAACAGCAGGTAATATATTCACACAGTAGCTAAAAGTTAATGGTTAAGATTAAAGTCATGTTTAAGTAACAGGAAATGAAAAGCAAAGCAAGAGAATTAAACATAGGCAAAGAAGTTACTGAAATTCTTTGATGAAGATTTCCAAGAGAATAATAGCCAGAAGAATTTTTACCTCACCATGATAACAATCATTTGGTAGTTAATCATCCATTGTCCTGTGATGTCATTTTTTTTTTTTCAAGGCCTGGTTTTACTAACAGTTAACGGAACTTGACATAATCCTAACAGCAGTCCAATGACAGAAAGAAACTGAGGCACAGAAAAGTAACTCAAGGTCACCGAACAAAGGAATGGTTTCAGCCAGGCATTCAACCCAGTATTTCCCAAACTAATGCTTTTAACCTGTTATTTGAATCTTGAAACATATTTTTTTTTTCTGCCTCAATTTGGTTAAAAGTTTACTGAATACAGAGACAACATTGTTCTTTTTTCCCCTTAGCCACCAACAATGGTAACTTTCACTTAATATTGCTACAAGTGCTTGGTTTTGATTTACTCTGTTTTGGCAATCATTTCTATCCTGCTACAATATGAAAGAATGGAATGAGTTAAATGTGAATAGATACGGTTTATTTGAGCAATTTTAGTAGCACTTTAAAGAAGTGCATAGTAGGATTTTTTGAAAAAAGCTGTATTTTTGCCCTTCATGCCCTCTTTCTAGGTGATAATATTTTAAAACTGATAAAATGTTCTAGAGAAGGTATTCAACTTGACCAGGAAACATATACAAGCAATCAGTAAGAGGAAATCTTTCCAAAACTTATTTTGGGGCAGAAGATAGGGAAATTACTTTTAATCTTTTGGTTTATGTTCTTAGTAACTACATCTTAGAATTCTTTTCCATTTTATGAATGGCTTTCTTTACTAAGGAAGGCTTCTGTGGTTCAAACATTTGTTTCACTTCATATTTTGCAAAAGAATTTACAATATGAGAATTCTTAATGCAAGTTGAAAAAGTTTGCTCCATGAGTATGAATGGTGTCTTTCTTTTCTCTCCCAATATTTAATCAAGCTCTCATTAGCCTGATTTGAAATCGGCCAAGGATCTGAGTTCAGATCTTGGACCTTGACTGATTCTATTCTTAACCTTGCTCAAAATTTGGGGGTACATGTATGTGAATATTAACACTGGTGACCAAATTATGTGAAACTTAAATATATGAAATGCTATGATATAATATTTTTGTCAATTTGATTGCTTTATGGAATGTTGTATATGATATTTTCTTAATATGTTATAAAATTTTCTTATGAACGTTGTTATAATCTGAGTTTTGATTTTGGTTATTTCAGAGTTTTTACATTAGCAGAATTTGTTTCTGGATAAATTGATAGAAAAGGAAATTTACACAACGTTTTAAAACAAACTTTGAGAGTTTTGAAAAACAAGTTTTTATGTTAAAAAAATTTTTTTGAGGGTAAGGTAGGTTGTAGCAATATGGACTTCTGAGACATTGCCAGTCTCACTGAACCAAAGAACAGCCTAACCATCTGTTTCTTGTAGCCATGGATAACCTCCAAGGTTTCTATTTAGAAAATTAATATGTACCCCTCCGTAATCTGAACTTGAATCGTTTGGGGAATCTTTTCAAATCTTCAGAATCACAGTAACCTTTCTGGGAACTTATTTATTTTTCATGGTTTTAGTTTTGATACGCTTTGATTTCTAGGACCCTAAACTAGAGTTTCCGGAGCCAGTTTAGTTATCCATGTGAACAGTGGCCTGGGCTCCTCTGCTGTCATGTTGGGAGTCTGTTCTGAGTCAGCCTGAGAGTTCAGTCTGTTAACTAATAGGAACTAAGTATCACGAAAGAGCAGTCATGAGTGAGGCCTGCAAAGAATAATCAGTCTCTATGGTGTAACTGGGAAGCAAAATGTGGAAGTGTGCTCACCAAGTACCTCAGAGGGAGAAACCAAATTGTTGAGTCACATTTCAAATTCCTTCTACTGACCTTGGTCAGATATCAGCTCCCATTACCACAGCACTAACTCAGATCCACAG
Source organism: Uropsilus gracilis (assembly GCA_004024945.1). NCBI lineage: Eukaryota > Metazoa > Chordata > Mammalia > Eulipotyphla > Talpidae > Uropsilus > Uropsilus gracilis. Next base: position 6,104 of record PVHY01007634.1, on the reverse strand, counting down.
AATGGTCTAGTGTGCTTGGGGAGCAGTCAGTGCCATAGCCAGGAAAATGTGGGGGAGGGGGAAACAGACCTTTAATTGGGAAAGTGAACAGCACAGAACTAGAGGCAAGGTGGCAATGATTTATGAGAATGGCATTTCCTTAGTTTCCTTTCAAGCACTATTACAACTACCCATGCACGTTATCTCATTAAGTCTAAGTTGAAGAGTCTCAAAAACACATTTGCTCCTACTTTTCATTGGCATCTTAAAGAAAAACATTTGCTGACCTCAATTGAGTAAACAATTAAAGGGGAAAAGAGCTGACTGTAAGTTTCCGCAGATTCTGTTTTGAAAAACAGAGGATGCCTGGCCCCTGTGATTTTTAACATACCAGGCTTTTCTCCTCCTCATTTATAATGCTCAGTGATTACAAGGTCCACTTGGCAACTGTTTTCAAAATCTAAATTGTGCTTAGTTGCAGAAAACTCCTCTCTGGAGGACTCCCACCTCTTCCAGTTGCTGGAAGCATGTAATTGGAAAAACAGGCGGAGCTCTCCTTGTTTAAAGCTGTGTCATCCTTTGTGGAGCAATGAGTCAACACCAGCTAAAACAACATGAGTCACTGCTTAGAAGAAGCACAAGTGAGACTGATTTCAATGATACCAGTTTTAAACAAACATGATACTCCTTTCATCTAGACTCTTAAAAACTTACTATAATAGTTAAAAAATTTAGCACCAATTCTCATTGGAATTTGTGGAAATACTTTGCTGCTCAGAGAGCTTTTTCTGACTATGTCTTAAGAAGGCACTTTTATTTAGTCAATTTTATTTTGCTTTCTTTTCTTTCTTTTTTGTTCCCCCATGGCCAGTCTTGCTCATACCTGGTCCAGGTCATCACTATTTCAATATAGTTTCAAGTACTACTGGATTAAGAGCCACAAAATCAAGTTATCATATTATGTTTAAGTCTGTTCCAGGATCCCCCATTTTCTTTATCCTCTGGGTTGTAAAATACAGTTTTAAGGAGGATGGCTACAACTTGAAGTAGGGAAATAAAGAAGACTGGAGAAGATTGTTCAAGCACAGATGAAAAGAACCTAGACTGGGGTCCTGGGAACATGGATGAAAAAGGGTTGTAATAGAGTTTGTGTGGAAAATGAGCAATTAAGTTGGTTTGATTTGAGAGCAAGTCCCCATTGAGGGCAAGGAAAGCATAACTTGGGTTTCTATCTTGAGTGTCATTAACTAAAGTGGAATACTGAAAAATGAGCAGATTATGAATGGGGAGCTGATACATTTGACATGTGAAATTTTGATTTTTAATTCTTGTGAGATACCTGTGAGTATATACCCAGCAGACTTGGGAAGTTAAGAAGGACCTCAAGACTGAAAGTTCTATACTCTTTATTCATGGCGTATTTCAGCATTTGTGGCAGAGTCAAAACAGCTTGAATGCTATCTGACCAGAGAGAATGAAGTGTCTATAGAGACTAGTAGTGGAACAAACCAGCAATGCTAATGATAGAGGAGCAATGCCTTGGGAGTCTTCAGAAATCTATCATGGAAGTCTTCTGCAAATGAGCATCTCCTTTTCTGTGAAGTCTTCCTTGACTGTATCCCACCTTGATTCTATCTTTGGAACTGTTCTGCCTCATTAATTCTCTAGTGTCCCATTCATCTTTCTGCTTATTATTATTTCTCAACTGATGTCTCTATAGACCTTGAGTTCGTTACATGTGGGACCATGTCTTCTTCATCACTATCTCTTACCTAGAAAGGTACCAAGCATGTATATGTTGACTGAGTAAAAGAACAACTTATTAGATTGTAGTAAATGGAGCGGTGATGTAGCAAAAGTATTAAATGATGATGTTTTCATAATTATTTTGATCCTAGAAATCTTAGATTGGTGATTATGTTAGGGTACATATGGTTGTGATTTTTTTACTACTTTCACAGAATTTATTGAATCAGCTTTTTCTCCATAGGCTAACACACATTCTTCATAATACACTAGAAAGAATAATTAAAAAAAATTCAAAACTGGCAACAATTTTTAATGAGCCTGGCTTGATAGGTAAAACTGTCAAGAGATCAGCAGAGGTAGAAGATAAATATACCCTTCCTTCTAGAGATGAAATGATTTTGTTTTAGTGTCCTTTTCACTTAAGAGTTAAATGCTGAAACACAGACTAAAAGTGAAAGTGAATATTTATTGTGCTTCTGTAACTCTGTGCTGTTGCTGATGTTGGGACTATAAAATGGTTAATAAGTGGTTTTTCAGTGAGGATAGAGGGATGCATCAGTAGACAGTGTCAGCTACATCTGAAATGCAAACTGTCCCTCTTGGTGCCCATGACATGAACTGCTGGCTCAGACTTGAACACACAACATTTGAATGGTTGGACAAATGAGGAAAACTGACTGAAATGATCTCTTAGGACTGGGGATGAGGTGGGTGAGAAGATATGACTAACTCTGAAAGTTGGGTTGATGAGGGTGATGATGGCAAAAAAAAACTTATCAGAGGCTTTGATAACTAAATTACGTCTTAAAGAGAGAGCAGAAGTTATTCTATGAAATGGGAGTCAGGAGAGGGTAGAATGGAAGTGAGGAGAGTATTTTTGGCAGATGAACTAGTCTAAACAAAATGCGCATAGAGGTCTGGGCCATGGTTGCTGGTGTGGCTTGGACCACGTTAAATGAGACTAGGCTGCAGTGAAGAGGCCACTTACTAAATATTTAGGTAAAATGATTAGAATCAGACATGCCAAATTCTTTCATTTGGATGATGAGTTTCATTAGTTGACCTCTAAGGTCTCTTTGAACATTTAACTTCTATTTTTGTCTGTTATTAACTTAGAAGTGAAGGTAATTAGATAATCCTTGAGCTTTAAACAAAACATAGTTTCAGATCTGTACTAATTATGTAATAACACCTTTACCCATCTCATTTAACTTTGCTTATTTACTTGATCTCTAAGGGGCTATGCTGTCTGTGCAATAAACATGAACTGTTAACCTAATTTTAACACATTCAAATGCTCCCAATGCAGTTTTGTTTATTGCAACCAAACTATACCAGTCAGGGCAATCTATAAGCAAGATGTTTTGTCTTTCAGCTTTTCTTTTAAAAAGCACAGCTTGTTCAATAGGCAGAACTTATTTTTAATTTTCAGGAGACTAAATTGGTAACCCAATTAATAGAAGTGTTGGATATTGTTTAAGAATGCCACAGTACTTTTTTTCTTCAAATTCAAAGGAAATGTTCACCAATAACAATTTTTGAGAGATAAATGTTATTATTATAATAAATGCTAGATTTAATACTTCAATTTATATTGATATAAAATTAGAATACAATTTAAATAAAATGGAGCTTCCCAAGAAACAGGTGAGCACTTTGTTGAATATTTTCTGTTTAATAGTTCAACAAAACACAGACCACACATACAATTAAGGAAGAAACTTAATTTCACTTCCTCATTTTCTGCTCTTCTTAAAATATTATCTGAATGAAAGGTACTCAAATGGATATATTTTATTACATATTGTGTGTATGTGTGTGAAGGAAATGTACTTAGAACTTGATAGGAATTGTCCCTCAAAAAAAATTCTCCTTCCTTCCTTCTCCTTTCTTGTCAGTCATCCTCTTACCTATTACTAGAGTAATTATATTATATGTTTTATAATATAATGTAATGTATTATATCATATTACTAATATGATATAATATAGTATATAATATAATTATATAATAGCAATGTACCTAAAGATGGCTAAGATTTCTGACAACCTACACAAAAAGAAATTGAAAAAATTCTTCAATAATAAGTCATGATTTTTAAAAATAATGAGGTATACTCAATATAAAGTGCACAATTAAATATTTGTAAATTAGATGAAACTATTTTCCAAAACAAGAGTACAATATTTTCATCACTCCAGAAATTTCCCTTATTTCCTTTTCTCCATTTCCCCTCTCTAACAGCTCCTGACTTCCTTCACTATGGATTAGTGTTGCCTATTTATGGAAGTTATATAAACAAATAGCATATATTATCTCATGCCTACCTTCTTTTATTCAAAGTAATGGCTTTTGAAATTTAAACACACTATCAGAATCAAAAAAATGGTAATAATCTATGTAGATCCTTCAGTGGTTTTATTTTGCTGTTATACTTGATTGTCATTGAGCTGCCCTACAGGTATTGGCTGTTGCATCTAAGACCTGCTAGGCAAGGGAGCTAGGTTGCCTAGCATACGTTAAGTTCAAACATGTCAGAATCTAAAGACTCATCTGTCCATGGTAGCCCAGCAAAATTGGGATCTTAACAGACAAAATTTTGCTGCTTACTCAATTTACTTTGACTTTTGGAGCTTTTCCATTCTCCCTTTATTGCCTCAGGGTTGGTATCCTTTGACTTCTACTTATTGAACTGTCTCTTTAACTGTAAGATGTTTTACCTTTCCGTAGCATGTATACATTAATGTAGTAGTGAATGTAGTAGCATGTAGTGAATTCCTGGTCTCATTCAAACGAAGAGAAGAACGTTTAAGGCAGGAAGTTACAGTCCTTAACATACATTGTCTAAAGCAGGATTTGGCAAAAATGTTATTCAAAGGGTCAATATTTTAGATTTTGCTGACTAACTGGTCTGCTCAGACTCTACTGCTGTTAAAATGAAAGCAGCAATAGACAATAGAAGGCCAACAAAACGACTGTTACGATAACACTGTATTTATGAAAACAGGCAGGCAGTGGATTGAATCTGCTCTGTGGTTTGTATATGCAGACCTTGATGTACATGGCTTCCTGTTCTGCTTACATATGAAGCTTTTATGACCAGCCTATCACAGCAAAGTACAGAAAGTTCTCTTGATGAAAGGAATTGGTAACAGTCTTTCATTACAAGTGAGGATGCTGAATTTCAGAGTAATAACTTCTCAAGGTCACAAGGTGAGTGGAAGAACCCCAACAATTCAGAACTCTCTAATTAGTGTTCTTTGCTAAATTCAGTTTGCAATGGGTATGTCACACTATGACAGATAAACTATCAGATTGACATTTGGAGAAATTGTCTTAGCTGACTTATTTTAAAGGAAGGAAAAAAGAAGAGGCAGGTATAAGCACAGTGGGCATATTCAGGAAAGTGAAATAAGGTTTGGCTAAAGAGTATGAGTATTACAACCATTTAACAATCAGATTAACTAATTAATGGAGTAAAAAACCAAGGATATCGAAACAATTGTTTTAAAAACTTAAGTGTGCTTGAGAAATAGATAATAAAAATAATCTTTAATAAAAAAGATAAACCATTGGATTCTCTGTTATTCAATTCACTAATCTATTATTTTTTATTTTATTCATACTTTAGATTTTACAGTAAAGGCAAATGATTATTGGAAAGCATCTTCCCCACCTATCATTGAGGACCCCCTTTGTTCACTCCAACCCCTCTCCTTATTGTTTTTTGGTCTATGTTAAGTCCTTTCATCATTTTATATTCTATATTAATGTCCTTTTCTTTGGTGAGGGACTGTGATCCTAGAATATAGCAAGCCTTGTTGGTAAATGTTCAGTCTTATCTCTGTACTGGGTAGCCATTCATTCTCCGTTGAAATCTATTGGTGTTTTCTCTTGTTGAAGGTCTTCAATCAGTTCCATTCAATGTAGAAGATACTCGTTGTGGAGGGCATCTGCCGAAAAACTTTGCAGATCGTTTCCTCTCCTTCATTGTAGCTTTGTGTGGGCCTGCAGCCCCATCTCTGTGACCTTCCTCTCCCATTGATCGGGGAGGGGCACCTTGCTTTCTTGAGTTGTGTATCTGTCCTTAGCTTTTGACATGTCCACTCATTGTGTGGCCTTAGGTGTGATTCTGTGATAGGTGATGTCCATGATCTTTTCCCCAGTCCAATATATCTTGCCTTTATCACAGTTCCTTCTCTTGCGGTCCACTGGTATTTGTGCACAATATTTTGGTCGGTCCCTCACCAATTCTGTTGGTCCAATGGATTATCACTTCGCTTTCTTTCTAAGGACTAATAATTGGGGTGAGAGTGAAAGAGGTGGCAGCCCCCCCACCCCAACCCCGGCCCGCACGTGGAGGCTGGGCTGTGACC
>PVHY01007633.1:21093-66238 GCA_004024945.1 Uropsilus gracilis | reverse complement strand
GACTACCCTGGGCAACATCGCTAGATCTAGCATTAAAAAAAAAAAAAAAAAGGCAGCCGGGCAAGGTGGCGAGCTTCTGTAACCCTGGGAGACAAAAAGAGGCCAGGCTTCACTTGAGTTTGTGAGTTAGAGACTACCCCAGGCAACATAGCATGACCTGGTCTCGAAAAAGCAGCCGGCACGGTAGTGGGAGACTGTAATCCCAGCTACCTGGGAGGCTGAGGCTGGGGATCACTTGAGTCCACAGGATGGGGACTATCCCGGGCAACATAGCGATACCAAAAAAAAAAAGTTTAAAAATCCATATAAACAAGGAAAAAGAGCATAATTGTAACATTTCACAATAACCTCCATAAAGATTTAGTTACCTGGAGAATCTTATGAAAATATATTTTGTAAATTTTGCAATATCCAGTAAGCATAATTTCTAAGAAACAGAAAGATGCCAGGATAGACCAGAAAAAAGAAGAAAGGACAACGGAATGAGCTACAAAGATAATCTAAAATGAAAAGGGATGAAGCTATGATAAGGAATGATGTAAATAACATATTTAATAATTACAGGCACTATGGAAGAAGAGACTAACACAGTCATAAAAGAAGTAAGAATCAAAGCCATAGCTGAATCATTCAAGTTCTGATATCTATTACAATCTGGAGGTATAAAGTGTGATAATTAGAAAAAAAAATATGAGAAAACCTCCCATACTTAGATTAAAGTAGTAAACTGAAATGTAGGTTTAAATAAAATAAATCTATTTAAACACATTCAGAAGAAGCAGATTAAAATAAAAAAAATCAGTTTAACCAAATCTTATTTTTTCCACCACCAAATATCAAGAAAAAAATAGACTAAAAAACCTCAGGCTTCTAAGGAGAAGTTGTTACAAAGTGAGATTTTTCACCTGACAAAGAAGTTTGTTTTTGAATATCAGTGATCACAATATGAATGTAATAATAGTTATGTATTAACTATTAATATTATGTATTTATTAACTATCAATTTTATATATTAATAGTTATGTATTAGCTATTCATATATTAGTTATATACTAATAGTTATGTAATAGCTATTCACATTAGCTATTCATATTGACAGTCAATAATAGCTATGTATTAACTATTACAGTTCTTAATCATATAAATAGAGAAATACAGTTAATGAGTTAACTTGATGAAATAAAACTTGTACTGACATAATTCATAAAAATGCAAAAAGGGGGAAAAAGTAAAGTGATGTGGCTAAGAGATAACAGGAAGAAAGGAAGGAAGGAAGGAAGGAAGGAAGGAAGGAAGGAAGGAAGGAAGGAAGGAAGGAAGGAAGGAAGGAAGGGAGGGAAGGAGGGAGGGAGGAAGGACGGATGGAAGGAAGGAACCAAAAAACAGGATAATATAAGTAAAATAACCAGTATAGCAAGAAAAATAAATGGACTAAAACATCATTACTATTATGCTATACCTTAATTTTAAGTTTTAAATAATGTATAGTCTATATTTGGAGTGGTTTCTCCAGATTTATATAAGGTACTATCAGTATTTCAATTAGTTGTGCAAACTGTTCATTTTGATCATTATATCTCCTTTCAACATACTATGCCTATATATTTAAAATCTTTTCCAAGCTGCTGCTTTTTTTTTCATTTTGCTTTCTCATCTTCCTTTGTTTCTATCATAAACAGATTCACTTTATGCTTTATTAAGATTATTCAATCATTTCTCTGTGATTTTACTATGATTTTTCACTACTTCAGGGTAATACAGTATACTGTATTGCAAAAAATTTTGTTCTATTAATCTTACCCTTACAAATTCATTTTTAGCATGAAATTCTAACCACAGGTAGGATGGACCAAATAATAGTAAACTGGATCTTAATTCCTGTCCTTTTATTTTATATTCATTTTCTTTTTCTAATGAAAAAGGTGAAGGGAGCCTTTCTTTTCTTTGGTTATGAAGGCAAACAATTCTCTCTAAAAATCAGTAGAGAGAGAAACAATTTCTCTCACTTGACACTTGAAATAATATCCAATGTTAACTGAGAAGCTGCTATTGCCAGGTTCCATAGGTATATAATCTGATTCAACTCCCTCCCACCTGACCTTTATTTTTCCAACTGAAAGACTCAAACTGATTGAGATTAATAGCTATAACTACAGGTGGTATGGAGGTATTGATCTGAACTCTCTGATCTCTATTGCTAATTGTGACTCTGGCACCATCATTTGTTCAGTCTCAGGCTTCAAGGATAGAAATAAAGAGGATTTTTATCAGGTCAGCTCTTCTGCCCTCCCTTCCTACCCAGAGTAGCTTTGTATGTTTCCATGCTCCCTCCTTGACTCAACATTCAAAGGAATTTTGGTTGTTTTTAATGTTTCCCCTTTTGTTTCCCTTTGGGAACATCAGCTTTCTAACTTAATTCCAGGTCACATGCTGAGCTCCACCTTCCCATACCTGGTGTGTTTTGGTGGTGGCAGAGGAAAAATAATAAAGGTAGGAGTATTCTTCGAACCAACTCCCCATGCTCTTTAGGGATGGAAGAGTGGGAATACAATGATAACCTTTGATTTTTGCTTTTACAGATGTAGGGACTTTTCTTCCCACTTATTTAGTTCACTAATGTATGTAAATGAAGCTGTGCGTTTTTTCTCCTCACTCCCTAGGTTGAGGAAAGATGGTCCTTGTCAAGCATTCAATTGAACATAATGCCAATTTCTTCTTAATCTACCTGTTCTCTACCTTAGTACCTGATTGGTCTACTAGGAAACCATTTTTATACATAGTTGAAAGACCCTTGTTCATTCTTTAAGTGACAGTTCAACTCTTTCTTCATGTATCAAGACATTCTAAGATCTTCAAGAGGGACTGATTGCTTCTCTCTTAGTGCTAGCCCTAAGTTTTGTGCATAGTCCATCCAGTTATAGTGTGATTCTATTCTTTTTTTCACTTGTCATCAATCAACACAATTACAATATAGTAGACGCTAAAAAAATGTTCAGTGCATCAAAGTAAGGAGTAAATTTTTGAACTATAATTGCATTAGCAGTTTCTCTATACTTTTTGACAATGTTAAATTGATACACTATATAATGTGCTCCTTTGTTTTAGTGCTAGACATGGGAGACACAAAATTTCTGTCTAGTGAAGCATAAAATAACCAAATAAGAACCTATATCAGTTGTTTATTTACATCATTTCATTAAAGAGTCAAAGTCAGTTGAGCATTTTCTATGAAACAGAACCACAGTGAAGTAGTCCGTGAGTCATAAAAAGAAAAACATGAAAAATAAAAAGAAAAAAACTATTTGAGATCAGAGTAGAGTTTGCATGTGAAGAATAAAAGATCTTTATTACATTACATTCATTCTTATCTCAGTGACTACTGGGGGGGAAAGGAGAGCCATATAATTGCAAGCCAGAAATGATTTGTTGACAAAAATGAAACTGGATATTAATTAATTAGACTATATTATACAAGAAATATTTTAGTGACTTAGAAGGGAATATATTTTTGCCCATGAAAATGACAATTGCCTACATAATACTTTTGGTTTTATGGCTATCTTGCTCACATGGAAACTGTGAATAACACACAAAACTATTTTTAAAATATATGCCATACCGCATAATAATAAAATGGAAAAATTAGTAAAACTACCACAGCATAAATTATCAGGGTTGTTTATATCCTTCTACCATTAACCTCTATGAACAGCACCTGGAAGTATTGCACACTCCCCATTTTTGTGTATGCCTGGGCTAACGAGTAAGTGAGAACACCTAGGCTTAAAAGAGAGGGGATAAAAGGGTGTTGCCAGCCTGGAGGGGATGAGGGTGTGAGAAGGATGCAAAGGAGAATGAAAAATGGAAAGAGAAACTCAAGCAGCTATTTCTTTGCTGCTTCTTTTCCCCATGGTCATTATTAAAAATTCTATGAATTCCAATGGCTCTGACATCGTTCAGCTGCTAAAACCATTGATGAATCTATCCAGACTGGGGTGGCTGCAATATAAATTATCATATAATTGAGGAAACTGCATATTATGAATATAATTACATCTGTTTACTTGTTCTTCCCCAACCCATCTCTTGACTGCCATAACTGCTCCTCAACACCAAATTAGCAACTAATTGTAAATTTTGAATCATTCACTTGCTTTTAGTTTTTAGGTTATCATATAAATGTATAATTTATTCCTCTACAGTAACTTGTTTGGTTACATCTGTGTTTGAGGTTTATAAAAATGGTATAGAGTCTTTTTATCTTGCCTTTCCATTTACAGTTGTGTATACTCATTTTCATTACTATATAATATTTCATCACTATACCATATTTTGTTTATCCATCTTCCAGGATAAATGTTTGTTTGGTTTTTTTTGCTATTGCAAATAATACATATATGACCATTCTTTATCAAATATATTTGTGCAAGTGCTTCTTTAGAGTACATATCTTGAAGCCCATTTAGTTGGATGATGGGTACACATATATGTGATTTTATAAGTTCTATGAATTAGTAGAATTTCTTATACAAGTCTGGCATTGAGTATAAGTAATATAAAAGCAAAAAAAAAGGAAAAAATAGTAATAAGGCAAAGAGATAACAGATAGGAAGCAAAACCAGCCCAGTGACATTGAAAAGAAAACTTAAAAGAAATTAAATCACAATCCTCACTGCTCTTACTCAGCTTCTCCAGTCTTGCATATTGTCAGATTTTTAATTTTGAATATCTGATAGATGCAAAATGTATCTCATGTGGTTTTAATCTTCAGTGTTTCTGAAGACAGTAAAAATGGTATCTTTCTCTTCTCTTGTTAGACATTTGTATTTTCTTAGAAGTGAAATGTTGGTTATTTCCTTTGCTCATTTTAAATTTTCTATATTGATTAACAGAATTTCTTACATTCTCAGTGCTACTACTTTGCCAGTTGTGACTTGCATTTTCATTTTCATGTGCCAACCACATCACATTTTATTTTTTGTTGAATGCTTTTGATCTCTGTCACAAATACATCTCTTGAAATTATAAAAATATTCTTTTATTAAATAATTTTAAAAGTTTGAGTTTCATTTAAGTCTTCAGTTCATCAGAAATTGATTTTTGCAGAATGTGAAGTAGAATTTAATCTTTTTCCATATAGAAAACATATTTCCCAGCATCTTTTATTGAAGGATTCTTTCTACCCTTAATCATTGACAGTGCCTCCACTCTTAACACAACATTGTTGTGTCTTTTTCTCTTGGTCAGTACTTTTCTCTTAATTTTGAGTCAATTTACCATTGTCTTAGTAATTAAAGTTTTATAATATAAGTTTTGATAACATAATTAAGTGTCTACAGCCATACCACCCTGAACGTGCCCAATCTTGTCTGATAACAATTAAGTAACTACTCATATTTACCCATCCCTATTCCTCCTCCTGAATGCTGTTTTTACTTCTTGAAAATTTCCATTCGTATAAAAAAATAAGGTTTGTCAACTTCTGCAAAAGCAAGCCCTAGTGGAATTTTAATTATAATTGCTTATGATCCAGAGGTCAATTGGGCAAAATTGATATTTTTTTACCAAGTTGAGTTTCTTCATTTCCAATGTATATGTTTCTATTCATTTGGTTTACTAATATTGCTCAGTGAAGTATTAGAAATGTTTCAAAGCTTGAACTATACAGTTGCTAAACTGAGTTGTAGTTTTGGCTGCTGTTATAAATGGTATTTATAACTTTTGTCTTATGTTTGCTAGAGAAATACATAAGTATAGTAAATTTTCTATAATGGTAAGAAAGTCAATATCCTTTCTAAACACTTTCATTACATTTTTTTTTGAAAATTCAATCAAATTTTAATGAAACTTCATATCATCTTTACAAATATAGCTTTGTATTTCTTCGAAGTCATCATGTTCTCAATTATTTTTCTTATCTCTGCATTGATTAGGATCTCTGCTGTGTTAATATTGTTAATAATAATAAGCAGGACAGTTAATAATAATTCTTGTCTTTTCCTTGTTTAAAAATACTTCTAATATTCACTTTTAAGGTTATTTGCTGTAATGTACTTTTAGACATATTTATCTGGTTAAAAAATATGACTTTCATTTTTAGTCAACAAAAGAAAAAACCTCAACATGATCTTGAATAGCCATAGCAATCCAGACCCCAACCCCTCCAAAAACAAGAGGGGGAAAAATCTAAAATGCCACATTTTCAGATTTCTATTTCAGATTTCAAACTATCCTATAAAACTATAATAATTAAAACAGTATGGTATTAGAATAAAAATGGACACAGAGACCAGTGGAATTAGAGATGAGAACATACAGTTAACCTGTGACAAAGCTACTAAAAGTATACAATGGAGAAAGGAAAGTCTAAAACAAATGATTTTGGGAAAACTGGACAGTCACAAGAAAAAGAATGAAACTAAACACTATTTCACACTATAACAAAAATTAACTCAAAATTGATTAAATCTATAAGATCTGAAATCCATGAGATATATAGAAGAAATCATTTGCAAAATACTCTATAACACTGACTTTCAGATTTGTCTTTAGGGACTCAACTCCAACAGCAAGGGAAACAAAGAAAAATTTAACAAATAGTACTAAAACAAAATACTGGACAGCAAAAGAAATCATCATTAAATAAGGAGATATTATACTGTATACTGAATAGGATAAAGCATTAGCACACCATGTATTTGGTAAGGGGCTAATCTCCATGATGTCCAAAAATCTTATACAACTAAAGAAAAAAACAAAGGCATTCAAAAAATGGTTTATTTGATTTTAAATTATATTTCCTATATTTATTGAGATATCTTGAATCTTCTTTAATTTGTTATGATGTGGTGAGCTATATGTATAACTTTTCTGATGCTAAAGCACCATCCAAATCTTGGAATAAACTTAATTTAATGGTGATGTATTAGTTTAATTGGTTGCTAAAATTGGTACACCAATTCATATTTGATTAGGATTTTTGTTTCTAAATTCATGGGTGAGGTCAGCTTTTAGTTGTTTTCAAACAAAGCAAAGACTTTATCTGGTTTTGATAGAGTAGTATGGATTGAACAAATCCATTTTTTTTTAATTTTCTGAAAATTTGCTTAAATATGAAATGATTTCTTCCTTACAAGTTTGGTAGAACAGATCTGCAATATCTCAAAGGCCTGAAATTTTCCAAAATCACAAGGCAGAGGCTGCCAAGCCTGCTTAGCTCCTATTCAGAATTACAAATTTCCATGTCTGCAGCATTCTTTGGACTAAAATGAGTCACAGAGTTTGCTCTCGAGTATCTTTGGAGACCAGCTACCACATTTGTCGCAAGATTCTACATTTATGTTGACTTTTTAAAAATTTTCTTTGGAAATATTATGCACTGCTTTTGGATTTTATAATGAATATTGTAAAGACCACAGGGAAATTTATTTTCATAAATGTATGGGTGATATACTTTGTCTTGCTGGCTGGTTTTGAGATCATTTCTTTGTTCTTAGTATTCTGCATTTTTCTATGATGTATCTAGATGTGAATTAATTTTTTTTCCGAATGCAATATATTGTTTTCCCTGAATAAGTGAAGTTACATTTTTTAATAAAAATTCCTGTGTTTGGTAATCAAATATCACTTCTCTCCTTTATCCACTTTGTTGTTAGACATTTCCAAACAAATGTACATTAAACCATTCTTCTACCTCTTTTATATTTTCCATTGTCCTATTTCCCTGTGCTGTTCTCAGCAATTTCTTCACATTCCAGTTCAAATACCATAAATATTATACATTTAAAATCTGCTTTTTCTATTCTATTGCTAACGTTTTCACCAGTTAAATCATCTTATAATTTAAAATTCTATTTAGCACTTATTCTCCTTGGTCATTTTTGTTAGTCTCTTGTTGGCTGCTTACATTTATAGTGTCCTCTATTATTTTTCCCCATAATCTTTTTCATTCTGTAATTACTAATTCCACTACCTGAAGGTATTCAAGCTGTTGCCTATTGCTGCTGCTGATTGTCATTCTTGGTGCACACTTCTTTATTTGAGGACTTTTGTCATGAGCATATGTATATGATACTTATGAAGGCATAACTGGAGCTGCTTTCCTCCATTTGCATTTATTTCTGTCACTGCTGACAACCAGGTGCTACTTATATGGTGCTAATTTATCTACCTTGAGAATCTTAGTCAAGTCTCAAGTTCACCTTTTGATGGTTGGGATTCCAATGATCACAGTTGCTTGTTCTGATTACTTAATAACCAATTACAATTTTATTCTACTGAATCTAAGTTAATGGAAAGGAAAATGCCCACATATCAATATCATTCCTACCTGGTTGCTCCCTCAACTAAATTCACATTTTTTTACATATTTTTGAAGGGCAATTTTGAAAATTCCTTTAATTTCTTCTGTTTATGCAAGCCAATAAGAAGTATAAAAGAACATATTTATCAGAATCTTGTTTAGTATTTGGAAGAAAATTCTTAGATTACTTTTTCTTGATTTTTTTATTTATAATCTTGTTTTTCATATATTAATTTTATAATATTTTAGAATTTCAACATAGGGAAATGATCTCTTTTTTCAGCTAAAAGGTGTAAATCACAGATAAATTCTAAGATATTTAGGTGGATATCTTGTTGATTTTATCTGTACACCTTGTAAAAGGATTTCCACCATCAACATGATTTTATATTTGAATATTTCAAGTCTATTTTTATGCAAATTAAGTTATATATAGTATTATTAACTATAGTCACTGTGTCTTACATTAAAAAATGTAATTTTATACACAGTAAAAGCACATGCTGTTTTCCTTTATGCTCATCAGCTAGTACTATATTATGAACACAGGTTAACACATTTGATAGGATAAAGTGGTGTTAACAAAATTTAGAAATAACTACTCAGTGAGCAAATACAGTTTTCCTTATTTATTACAGTGACATAGTGTACTGGAAATATTCATAATTTTTATTTGGCATTGTACTGAAGAATACATATTTTCCTGTGGAGTAAAAATCCAGATGGAGAAAAAATTAATTTTCAAATCAAAGAGAAATTGTAAATCAGGACAGTCAAGATAATATTGAGGGAGAAATATGAAATTAGAGGACAGATTTTCAAGATACACCTATTAAGATAGTGAGCTATTGGGGAAAAATAGAGCATGGATGGGGCAGGAAGTATATGATAATCATCCTCTTAATTTTGCAAAAACCTCTAACTCTCCTAAACTTAAATTCTAAGAGATGAACTTGAAACCTTTCTGGTTATGTCTATTTTGAGATAAAATATTGAGGGACCTTGGAGAAGATCTTTTATATCTTGGGAAAAATCTTTTGAGTATCATTTAATCATGTAGTATTAATGCTGAACCTAAGTCCCCTGGGCATAGCATAGTTACCACAGAGACCCCTTCTCCTGTCTTTGGAGAATACTGTAATACCATGAGTTGTATGGGGGAGTATATTTATTATGTTTGTAATTACACTGCAGTGTAGCGTATTACCGGCACCTAGTATATACTTGATAAAGTATTACTACATCACTCACTTAATGAAAGGGTGAGTCCATTAAACGTGATAGATGCTATGTCTGTTTTACTAATTTCTCTTGTGTTACAATTCTATAGGACGAAAAGTGCTTCCTTAAGAAAACCTGGGAACAGTATTGGCGAATCTTTGAAATTACTGGGGTTCAGGAGCCGAGACAGTGGTTGGTTTGGACTTGACGATGTCGTGGTGAGAACCGTGCAGAGCGGATTGATATCATTTGAACTGCGTGAACATTTAGAGAGGTAATAGCTCATGAACAATAAAAAATTGATGATGTTCTATGCTAACGGTTCATAATTGATATACAGAAGTGAAATCGTAGAGTTAGATTTTTATTCCTCAGCTAGAAATGCGAAGGGGCCTTTGGGGTATACTTAAAATGCAAACCAGAGCTGGGGTGACTGTACTCTTTGTCATTTCATTGATGATAGTTCAGTAAATGCTTTTGGAAATCAGTCATAACTTAGATTTATTCTTACAAGGTTTATTCTAACTCTAAAATAGGTTTAAAATGGCACCTTCATTTCTGAAATTCCATGGAAATTAACGGTTCATATTATGTTCATCACATAACTATATATATATATATATATATATATACCCAAACTGAATATGTTATCTCAGTGTCCTGATTTCACTTTCTCATTTCCATGTCTTCTAGACAGCTTGTTATAAGAAGAGTTTTAGACAGTTTTAAGGTTCAGACGGATAGATACTCAGAGAGTGAGCAGTTGTATGTCTCTAGGCAGCCTTTATTTCACAAAGGAATATCTTAACAAATACACTCGTCTTGGGTCATTTGCCTCAATGGCAGACTTTAAGATGAGAATACAAATGATTTATTGAGGGAGAGCTTTCAGGTGAAGCCTGTTGGGAATGAAAAGCAACCTGTAGGGTAGGTGAGGAAGAAGAGAACAACCATGATTTCACCTGAAGCTTCACCTTATGCTAACACCTCAGGAGAACCCTATGAGACTGACCTGAAACTCCTGAATTGACCCTTTTTTGTGGGTGCAGGGATGCTCTGGATGAGGGGGCCTCTATAGAGCAATTCTCTGGAAGAGCTGGGTGTTGGGTGGTTGAGTAAGGGTCTGCTTAGTTGCTAGGCTGTTTTAGTAAAGTCTCACAAAGTAGAGGCAAAGCTGTACTGTCTCAATGCTCCAAGGCTAGATATAAAGTCAAAGTGTTAGCAAAGTTGATTCCTTCCGTGGATTGTGAGGGAAAGGTCTGGTTCAAGCCTGTCTCCTTGATTGAAAGCTGGTTGTCTTTATTTAGTCTGAAGTTATTTCTGTGCATGTGTTTCTGTGTCCAAATTTCCACCTTTTTTGAATATGATTTTGAATATTATTTTTAAAATATGATACTGAAGATATTCATCTCAGGAGCACTCTAATAACCTTAATTTGAAGACTTTTGTGAAGAACTTATTCCCCATAAGGTCACTTCTGAGATATGGAGATTGAAACTTCAACACATGGATTTGGGGCTCTGGGACTGACACAAGCCATAACAAATACATCACAGTGATCCTTACCGCATAGTGCTGGAGATGAATATTTCAAACCTTATTTAATTTTCATCTCTGTATTCGTCTTTTGGTACTGAATGAATTAACTTGCTCAGCTTCTCTCCTACATTTTGCAGTAATACTCTTTGGTAATGCTAGTTAGAATATAATTTCAACCATAGTGCTGCTGCTAAATTTAAAGCTGAGCTGAGATGGGGCAATTTCTTGCTTAAGGACATTTATTTTACAATTTGGTTTCATTTCATCTGATTTCCTGACTATCAAGACTTTCCCTAAAGTCACTCACAGATCTATCCACAGGTTATCAGAAAGCTTGATATTAAAGGAAATTTGGGTGATAGTGGCTCTTGGTGATGGCTCTTTGTTTAAGTGTTATTGGTGCCAGTGGTATTTTTGAGGCTCTGTTTCCATCAGCTCCCATCTCTTTTTTCCCACGCAGATTTATCGTGCTTCAGCTCTCTTCCATTGTCGACAACAGCCATTTGGTTGCTTTTGTGAAATCGTTAGAGATAGCCCTGCTCAGTACCACCGCCTGCATCGTGCTGTATCACCAGAAGGACAATCCGCACTGCATAGTCATTTTAGTGGTACCATCTAAGGACTTAACGCAGGTGCTGAAGACCTTGCGCTCAGAAGGCCTCAGTGGCCCTCCAGAGTCATCTCGCCATTTCCCAGTACAAGAGGGAGAGCAGCTTCTTTTACGGTTTACTGGAAACATATTTGCGTCAAGTATGTATAAATAAATATTTTTGCATATTCTATGAACTCTAAGTATAAACTTCAGGAGGCAATTTCTAAACTTGTGTTGCTATAGAAACCTTCAGGGACAGAGGGGAAGCTGTTAAAACATGGGGAAGGGGGGAGATGGATTTACTTCTTCTTATCCACTCTTCCTTCTCTACTTAGACACTGCATGTTGCCTTATGGGACACTCTAGGAGACACTCTTCTAGACATACACATCTCCATAATTATTAAGTCCAAGCTAAGACCAAGTCTCTCCTACACCAGCACAGTTTCCTTCCCATCCCTAATCCTCTATTTCTGCTAATTTCATGTGATAACACAGATATTTAAAAAATACAAAAAATCTTTTAAAAATACAAATGTATAAATAACAGATCTTTTAAAATATAAATCTATTTCATTACCCTCTGGTCAACACTTTAGACCTACTGCCTATTTAAAATAATATCCACAAAGTCTTTATGCTATCTCATAAAGAATTTAAATGGGAAGTCAGTTGACACCCCCCCCCCCAAAGATGTGTGGATTAACCACATCCTCATGTAACTACGTTATCTGTAGTTGTCTGCATTTTATCTATATATTTAAAAATAATTGATATGTTTTATCAAATCCGGCAAAGTTCATCATGCCCCAAACGTCAAGGACCTCTGATATATATATATGTGATATATAAGATTTATCACAATTTGGAATTATTTTACTTATATTTTTACGTAGCTTTCATTCATCTGCTTATGCTATGTTCTTTTCAAAGTGTAAATTTCATGAGGGCAATAACAAAGTCTTTTCTGGTTTTATACCTCCGAACCTCACAAAGGTTCACCTGATATATCTAAGATTTTTCTATAAATATGTAGTGAATGGATGAATATAGGCTGCTCAGAAAAGAAAGCAAGATGAATGACTATGAGGAGTGCAAGGTGATACCTGCACTGGAGCCAGGAGGGAATGCATCAGACAGAAGAGGACGAAGGAGATAAAGGGAAAAAGAAAGAGGATGATGAGTGAACATGGAAGAACAACAGTTGTGTGGTATTGAAAGACAAAGATCTTTGAAGGAACTGCTATAATAGCAATTCTTTCTTTTTCTTTCTATTGACTCAGATATTTTCCACCTGTAATTCTTTTCTTTGAGATAAAATAGAATCTAACTGATAGGCAGGTAAGGGTGGGTTATAGAGAAGAATGCAGTGATAGGTTTTAGGGGAATTTCTGGTGCCAGGGTCTTGCTGTAGATTTGACTTGAGGTAATATTCTGTCTGCTTAGAAATTGACCCAGATCCCACAGATTTTTAATAGTGTCTATTTTCTCCATGATTCTTAAATTTGCTTTAAGTCACACTGGCACTGTGTTAGTTTTTGTGGCTGGAAGTTGAGGTTGCCCTCAGAAATAAGGCAGACCCACTGTGGTCCATTGTAAAGTGTACCCTCTGTTCTCACAGAGTTATAGCCACCTCAGCCAGGTTTCAAGACTTATGTGTGAACGACTAGGGCATCAGAAAAAGGGGGAGGGGAAAGGAGAGGAGAGAGAGGAAGGAAGGGTGGAAAGGATCTCTTCCTATCTGGCTTCCGGCGCAGGAACTGTGGTGTCCTTCTAAGGAGAGATAGTCACAGACTGGAAATGTCCCACCCAAACGAATGATGCAAATGATTTTCCTGTAATACTCAAGACAGCAGCTGTGTTTACCAACTGCCTTAAACAGGAGTGAGTTACTGTGCTTCCCACAGGCAGCGGTACTGAGTGTACTATTGCCGATGGTGAAGAGTGGGGGACATATGTTAAACTAAGCATGCTCCCAAACAACCAGTGAGTGTGCAGCTCCTCCCATAGAAGGATTGAAGAACAATTCATCTTCACTCAAGGGAAATGTGTCAGGCAGGATGCCAGCATCCTTTCTCTTTTGTTTTTCCTAGAGACATATGTTCAGATCCAGGGCTTCTCTAAATTATTTTTTTCTCAAGATGAGCATGACCCTCAGTAAAAAATGGATACTTCATCCTCCCTGCAGGGCCTGGGTCTGTTGTGGTGAATCCCAAATCCTTGTCATCAGAGGTTATCTCCTGGAGGGGTCTCCATCTCCGTCTCCCACCCCCTGTTAGCAACTACTGCATCTTCCCACCTCAACATGATCACCATGTTCAGAGAAGTCTCGCCTATCTATCCTGTGATGTCAGCTCTTATTTTACTCATGCATTTATCTTCTCTGGACTTCTAATAGATGCAATCTTCTATTCCTTTAAAAAATACATGCTAGTTTGTATGACTATAATTTCATAAGGATGGTGTTGTTCAGCTGGTGATTGCCATCCAACCCCCAACACCCTATAAGACAGAGCACACTGAGTATTTGTTGTAAGAATGACAAGTACTTCAGAAAAGGAGTCAACATTATGTGGTTAAAAGTGTTCATGACTTTAATTAATGAATTTAGGTATTTATCATTAGAGAATGTCTCAATCTCCACTGATAGAAAACAGGGAGTATGATGTTTCAGCAACAATAAAAGTTCAACTTCAAGATATTTTCATTTTATCAATAATATCATGCTATTAATTATTATCAAATCTTCAGTAATTTCATTGCTACTTCATATAAAATATTTGAATTTGCACTATAGATCATTTTTTTAAAAAAACTAGGAATGAAAGATATGTTTTAGATCTAAATTGAACAAAACTGAATCCTTTTATCATGCATAGAATTTATTCCTTTTGAGAACACTCTTACACTGCTGGTGGGAATATAAATTGGTCCAACCACTATGGAAAGTTGTGTGAAGGACTCTCAAATTACTAGAAATGGAACTACCATTTGACCCAGCAATTGCTCTCTTGGAAATTTAACCAAAAGAGACCTCAATGTGTGTACAAAGGGACACCTGTGCTTGCATGTTTACTGCAGCACTATTTACAATTGCAAAGACTTGGAAGCAACCTAAAATGCCCCAAAACAGATGATTGGATGAAAAAATGTGGTATATATACACTATGGAATATTACTCATCAATTAAAAATGACAAATTTGATGATTATATAACATGGATGTACTTAGAAGAAATCACATTTGCAGAAACAAGTCAAGAAGAAAAAGACAGAAGCCAAATAATCTCACTAGTATATGGGATATAGGGAAAAAATAAAGACATGAGGAGAAGTCAAAACAAGCTAATCACCAAACTGAAGCATACAATTTCAGGCAGGGGGGACAGAGGGGGAGTGGTGGGGAGGTTGGGGGGGGGGTAAATCCCTGGGATTACAATGATGTGAAATTTATATATAAATAAATTTTAAAAAAATTTTAAAAATTTATTCCTTTTGAATAATTGTGTACTGGAAATGGAGTTTAAGTAGAAGTTTTCCAGGTGTCACTGAGTGATCCAGAAAACATAATTCATTATTTACTAGATGAAATCCCAAGGAGTCCAATTTACATTTACATTTTTGTTTTACTAGAGTGAAACTCTTTTAAGAAGTCAAACCCACGCTACTCATTCCTACCCTAGGATGTCCTAGAAACCTGCTTTTTCAATTAGCCAGATTGCTTCTCAATTACAGACTTGGGCAAAGAGATATACTATACTTTCTGTAGCCTGGATTTATTCTAATTCCAGATATTTTTGTGCTTTAACAATTCACTAAAATAATTTCTAGCATTCACAATAGTGGAAGAATATTGGCTTTTAGCTTCATCAGAGAAATAATATAGGTGTTTTTCTCCTCTTTTCCTGAACTCCTATGTCACAGGGTGAAATAGGAAACTTTTCCATAAGATATACTGCTAACAGTCAACTTTCAGACATTTCAGAATTGAAGAAGATTGCAACTTAGATACAAAACTTTCATATTGTGATTTCTTTTGTTAAAAAATTAACTGTTGTTTTGTCATAGCAATTTAAAACAATCAAAAAATTCTGCTTCTCTCTTATCAGTGACTATCAGTACTATTATTAATTGAGCACTTACTATGTGCCAGGCCCTGGGTTAGTAATTTTGGCCATATTATCACATTTCATTTCTACAATCCTAGAAGATAAGTTTGATATCTCCTGTTAAAAGATAAAGAAGTGTAGACTCCAAGAAGCTTAGAGACATGAAAAAACTAGATAAGCATTACAGTATAAGTTGCAGAGACTGACCTTGGATCTAGAGCTTTACATGTAAAATATAATTGCTATACTAGAGATGAAACAAGGCAGTGTTTGTTGTACTACTGCATAGACAAAATAAACTGTTCTGATTGTCATGGTAAACCACCCAAGAGTGAAATGCTTACTTAAACTCTATTCAGTATTTTCAGTGAGCAGTTAAGAAAAAACACTATTGCTCTAGAGTGGGAATTAATCGGATTTTCATAAAAATTCCAGTAACATGAATCTAGTAATCATTCCATTGGAAATTCTAGAACAGTACTATTCTGTGATGGTAGAATGTTTTTTAAATCTACTCTGTCAAGTGAGGTAGCTGCTAGATATCTCTAACTATTGAACTTTTGGAATATAGCTAGAGTGAAGAACTGAATTTTTACTTTAAAGTTTTGTTGAGCTGCAGTGACATTTAACTGAATTTTAACTTTCATTACATTGTAATTAATTCAGCTTTAATTTGAAAAATCACATATAATGGCTAGCATAGAAGAACATCAACTATGAGGTCACAATAAAATACAGTATATGAATAGTTAGGGAAAAATAAAGATATAATTATTGAAAGGTGAAAATAAATGTATTTTTTATTTATTTGTATTGATTTTATATGTACGTGTGTGTTTATAGTACATTGTTGCATACCCCATTGTTCTCCTATTACCATGTCACCTGTGAACCATCATCCTGGTCTCTTGTGCTAACCTCCCCTTTCCTTACTGTATGCTTTAGCTCTGTTGTCAGTTTATTAGTTTTAACTTTTTCTTGTCTTTGTGTGTTTTCCCTATAATCCACATATTAGTGAGACCACCTGATATTTGTCTTTTTCTTTCTGGCTTATTTCTGCTAGCATGATTCCTTCTAACTCCATCCATGTTCCCACAAATATCATGAGCTTGTCCTTTTTCACATGAGTTCAAAAGGAAACATGCATTCCTATGTTTGTTGCAGCAGTTTCCAATAGCCAGGATTTGAAAACATGAATGCCCTAAACAGATGAGTGGATCGAAAATAGATTTCTAAACACAGAAAGAATTGAGTGTTTACAATAGTTCCTTGTTAGAGTAAAATGAATTAGAAAACAAAAACCTAGACTTATTAGATCCAGAGCAGCCAGAAGCACCTGGCTTATTTACAGATGAGAAATCATTGCCATTATCTAGACAGTCTCAGCCTTTGGCTGTTTTTCCTGGTTGCACTTTGTCAAGAGATAATGATACAAGCAAATATATAATTGTACTAACAAATAAAATAATGTGGATTTAAAATATTGTGTCAGCAAAAATGGCATATCTTTTTGAAGTCAGGTGTATTATTTTTCACTGAGATAACATTGATTTAGAACACTGTATAAGATTTAGGGGTATAGGTTCACAGATTTGTAGCCTTCAGATGTATGTCACCACACCACAACCAACAAAAAAACACCCATAGTCCTCCTCCTTTGTCCACTTTACATCCTTTCCCTATTGCTCTCCTCCCCCATCCTTCCTCTCTGGTAGAACCAGTTCTATAGCTAGGTTTCCAACATTTGTTTTGATTTAGTTCATTTGTTTTGTTTAAAAAAAGTATCTTAATAGTAACAAATGGATTTTACTTTTATCTAGGCAATGGGAAGGATTATGGAAAAGACTACAGAATTATCTTTCATTTACAAAGAAAACCCAGGCTGGAACTCCAAATCAAAGAAGTGGATGAATTTGGAAACTATAGCTGCCCTCATTATAAGGGCACTATTGTCATTTATAAAGTCCCCAAAGAAAAGATAGTTTCCAACTTGGATCAATTTCTTGCACTCAATGAAAACCATTATGACTTGCCAATTTGCAAATTACCATTGAGGTTGCCAAAGGTGAGTTATTTTACTTAACCTAATTATCATATCTTGCTAATTTTTATAATTATAACAACTGATAGTGTAGCATATGGGATAGTATGGTTCAAAAAATCAGGAATACAGTTGATAAAAAAGAAATGGTTAGGTTCAATCTGAGAGTGGTAGAACACATTAGGGTCTATACTCTTTCATATCAGCTTTGTGAACAAACAATTCAAGTCAATCCGCTTCGTGTCAGTATATTGTTTATAACTATGACAATAATGCAATCTATTTTCTGTAACTACATATGAGAAACTGGGAAATCATTTATGAAAGCATTGGATACATTTTGGAGCACAACATTTTAGGACAAAATCACATGGTGAACAAGAAAATTATATCAAAATATTTTCATTAAGATAACTCATGCACGTTAGTTTTTAGTTAATTGCACTTGTCAAAAATTCTTAGTGCCATCAGGAAAGTTAGAACTAAATTGTTTATGTCAAAATAACCTTATTACTTTGTATACTATTTCTTTCTGTGATCTAGGACTTTGTACTTTTTAAATATATTTTAATGAAAAATACAACTGAAAAATCATTTTATGAATTCATCTTATAATGAAAAACTTGCTTTCTTACAGAAAACCAAAGCTATTTTCCAAGTTTTTAATTTTTCTATGAATAGCACCAGTATATTTTTAGTGGAGATGTTTTTGTACTGACTAAAAATAACTAGAAAGTAAGCAATTAATTTGACAAATATTAAGTAAGTTTCAGTGTCATGCTAGGCACTACAATAAACAGTACTATCCAGGATAATATGTCATATAGCTGCATCATTCTAAAGGGTAGCCACTATCCACCCATGTCTATGCGACATTTGACATATGACTAGCCCTAAATGAAAATGCTGCAAGAGTAAAATACACTCAGAATTTCAAAGACTCAGTATTTAAAACATAAAATATCTTAATAATGTATTTATATTGCTATCATAGTCAATTATAGTATTTGGTTGGGGGTTAAATAAAATGCATTATTAAAACCAATTTCATCTTTTTAAAAATGTTCTTACATAGCCAACTAGCTTCAACCTGTCTTTCTACCGGACAACATTATTCTAAGTGATTTAAAATCTAGCAAGTATACAAAATGTGTACAAAATTGCTTTGTGAGAGAAAAATTGATGAAACTAACTGCATAAATGCTGCAATAGTAATTGTTTACAGGTGGGAAGTAACTTTTCCTGAGCCTAAATCAGAAGTTTCATGGTGGTAGTGTTTTTTTAATGTGAACTTTGTAAGTTGGTGGAAATTTTGCCATTGAAACTGTAGGGGGAAAATGATGTAATTTTAATGTTTTCTCTACACATTAAAGTATATCAGGGGTTGTTGGAATTGTGTGGTAGGAGATGGCACAGGCCTCTGGTAATGATGACTGACTATAGAAAGAAAGACCTTTATGGATGAGAGGACAGCCTTGAGGGACAAGGGGTGACACACATTCAGCTTTCAGTTTTTTTCTCTGTAGCATATCTGACTTTGTGAATCACCTAGCAAAGTATATCTCAGTAATTACAGATTTATTTTGATTTTCCTCAATGAAATCATATGTAGTGATTATCCAGGACTTCTGTGCTAAGTTCTTCCTTTGCCTTGATTCAAGTACAGCATTCTCCACCTGCTCACCTAAGCAGGTCCCACAGGACATCTGGACTGCTCTGCTGAGGTCTAACTTCTGGAAGCAGCCCCCTACTGCCTCCCCACCCCCATCAAGTTTCATATTCCTGGTGTGTTTCCATAGCACCATTCCCTTCCTGATCACTGTCAATATCATATTATATTATAATTACTTGTTTCCAATAGACAGGATTTTCTCCACATCTTTTTTTTTGCTCTTGGATTCTTTTTAGACATATTTCCCCCCTAATCATCTATCCCATTGAAGTTTTCACATCACAAGTACACGAAAATATATATACTGTATATACAGATACACGGTGATATAACTTATTTTATACATTAGAAATGTAAGGTTATTTTTTTCTCTTATTCAAGAACAGATTTTCTCTTTTAAGTTGGATGTTAAGTCACGTCATTGACTGGGCATATACATCCATTGCTCTGCTCAATTTGCATTGCAGTGCAGGTCTTGATAACTATTTTGAATGATTTGATGATGAGGCATTTTCCTCAAAGCTTAAAATTGTCCATCTTTGAAGCTGATAACATAAAACTATATTTGCACATTTAAAATAGTATAATTTTCAATGTCTGCTGCCTTTCAGATATAGATCTCCTGATAATATGCCATCTGTCCTTCCTTTTACTCCCAGATGGGTTTGTGTAGGGAAGTCCACATTCACTGTTGGACCTTTTCTTATACAAACTCTCTACAATTTAGTGTTCAGGGGGTCAAAAATAATCTGTGACTGTGGAAACTTTCCCTACTTCAAAATTAACAAACCTAATTGGGAATTGAAACCATAACCTTTATATTTGCAAGAACAGACTTCCATAAAGTTCAGAATTTTGAAAAAAACCCAGCCAAGCTAAGCACTATTAATGAGTTATTGTTCAGGAAATGGAAGTAGTCTTCTTCATGGAGCTTGGAATTAATGACTATTAATTAATACTATGTCTACATTAACAAATACATGTTATTATTTGTTAAAATTAAAAGTACTTTACACACAGAAGATAAGCAGGAAATACTTAAATATATTGAGATAAAGAAATGCACATAGGATCTGCCAGTATGATCTTGAAGCACCATGTCTCACTCCCCAAACTGTGAAAACACTCACCCATTACTTCATGTGTCTACAGATCTCTGTGAATATTATCCTTCTTGTTCCACTTGTTCACATCTGTTCATCTGTTACGTTATTGACTACAGTCTTCTGTCATCCTAGAGGCCAGTTAGACCATGGCATTCCTGTATGTGTAGTCTCATTCTTTCTGTGCCTCTTCAAAGATTGTTCTCAGCACAGAGGCAGTCTTTAAATCATCACTCAGATCATCTCCTGCCTCTATTCTAAATCCTGCAAAGGCTTCCTGTTTCACTCAGCGTGAAGACTCTGTGTGAACTTGGCCATCATGGACTCTGTGATCTTATCTCCTAGACTGTTTTCTTCACTTACTGAATTGTAGCAGCAACGACCTTCTTGCTGTTCTTGGAACTTGCTTCCTGCCCCCCTCAATAGACACACTTAACTTTAGGCCATTGTGTCAGTGTGTCCCTTGCCTGGAATGAGCTTCCATTTGCCTTTCCCCTCCATGGCAAACACTGTCACCTCCTTCAGTCCTGTGCACAAATTGACCTTCTCCCAGGTCTACCCAGATTATATTTCTTACAACACTCCATTCCTCCACACACAACCTGATATTGTTGATCCCCCTTAACTTACTCTAATTTTTGTCTTTTCTATAAGCCATTGCTACCTTTTAAACACGTGTGTTCTTTTTCATTGTGCTTATTGTAAGGATGTCTCTACAATTAGGATATAAACTCCTTGAGGGCAGAGACCATTCTATATTTTGCTGCTCAACCACAAGGATCTTGAGAGGTGCTTGGCATATGTTAGGTGCTCAATTAAAGATTGTTGAATAAATACATGAAGGAATTCATAAATGGAGTTTGTATTGCACACACCAGAAGCCTAAAAAGGAAAGTGAGATATGTTAAAAGAAACATAAATTGGCCTGAGACCACTGACAGAATTGGTGGCGCAGGCTGAGAGCAAGGATGTTCAGAGAAGCCTTCGTGGAGAGGTGGTTTCCATGGCAATTGCAACAGGAAAGCTCCCTGCCTTGTGACCAGAGACCACCACAGTGAGGTAAACTGCAGCTCACAGTGGCCATGAACTTCCAGTCAAAGAAGGACATGAGGGTGTGCACGTGAGAGAGGCAGGAAAAGGCAATGAGGTCTAGTAGATGGAGAGAGCACTGGTGAAGGTTCACACTTAAATATGACCACAACGAACAGTGACTTAACTCTACATCTTTTTCAAAGTCTCGCTTTAAACTTTCCCCTTCTAAACATTCAGTTAAATTCAGTTCAAATTAGGTTTATTTGTACTTTGACAGAAGCAAGATGAGTTTCAAAAATTCTCAGACTTGTCAGGTGACTTTATACTGTATGTGAGACGCTAAAAGGAGAAAGTGAGCAAAAATACTTTAGTCAGAAACAGGATCTTGTGTTCTTTCTTGGAATGTGCTTTGTCTACCAATGTACTCAGGAGAGTCCCCTTCTTACTCCCTCTCCTTTCTTCTGGGAGGAGTGTGTGTAACATGTGTCTGAAATCACATTGTCATTTGCAATCAGCTTGTTGTGACTGCCTTTGTCTCTTCCTGTGGCAGGGGGGAGGGGGAAGCTTTGCTTAGAGAAGGGGGGCTGGGTTCTGCACGGGTCTGTAGGGCCACTGTTCCTCAGTCATACCTAGTCTACGTATTTACGTAAGCCATCCGGTGGCCCAAGTTTTGCTTAGTCTGAACTTCCTCTTTAAAAAAAAAAAAAAAAAAAAGATGCGTGACATGTGATTTCTAGTAAATAATGATATAGCTTCAACACTCATGCCGTATCAAGGGAGGAAGCTTGCCGGGAGCCCAAGCCCAGTATGATATTAGTTCTTCAGAATCACCACTTCAGATGTTCACTACCATCACCCCCCGCCCCCACAGCGATAACACTGCTTCCTTCCTACATGATCCTCCACTCCCTAATTTTATGGAATATTAATGAACAAGCTTGACTGGAGGAGAGTCCCACCTACTGAAAATTTTCACCATTCACAGCCACTTCAACTTGGTTCTTTTAGTTATATTAGTAATACACGGGAATTGATATAATGGATGAAATACAATGTTTTTTAGTAATAATTTACAAAGTCATATTAAAGTTCAGGAACGAAATGGAAGTTATTATCTCACTGCTAGCTATTAAGAAAAAAAATACAAAACGCATATGCTTTTAGAAAAATTCTTTAAGACAAATCGGAGCTGTTTGTGTGTATATGAATATATCAGTACTGAATTTAATAGCAATTAAAAACTGTAAGTTAATTTCTTGCTTTCTGGATTAGTGTTAATTCATATAATATGGATGTTGCTTCATGGCCAACCCTCGGGCAACTCTTAAGAGAATGTCATTAGATGTTTGGTGGGTAGAGCTTGCCTGCCAATTATATTTTAAACTGAGAAAAAAACTTCAGAAGCACTTTCACTCTTTGCTGTGTTTTAATTCTATCTCATTGACTTATCTTAAAAGTTCTTTTATCTTAAAAGACAGCTTTGACTACATCATTGAAAAATTGACTTTATATCGTATATGAGATGCTAAAGGGAGAAAATGTGCAAAAGTGATTTAGTCAGAAACAGGATCCTGTGTTCTTTTCTGGCAAGTGCTTCACCTACCAGTTTACTCAGAAGGTGATCTTCCTCTCCTTTCCCCTCTCCTTTCTTCTCCTTCCTTTGTGATCTCAGGCCTCCTTTTGGTTTTCCTTTCCCCTCTCCTCCTTTCCCTAATCTCTTCCTATTTCCTGCCCACCTACTACCTCCTCCTTCTCTCTCTCTACGCACCCCTCCACTTTCATTTTCCTCCTTTAGCATCTGCCCATAAAAGGGAAGGTTTCTCTGTTCAGAGAGGCGCATGTGCCTTATATTGTTATATGGTTTTCAAAAATCCTGTTACAAAGGAAGTGCCTATATTTTCTTACTTGCCTAGGAATTTTTAACCAATGTAAACAATGAGTTTTCATTTTTTCTCTTAAAGTTGTTAAATTTAGTAAGTAAAAAAAAATGATTTTCATTATTCAAGCAAACTTTAGCTCATAAACTCCAATTTTCCCCTGTAGATTTATCAGTCAACATATCAATTAATGAATACTAAAAACCTAATTTTATGAGATATGAAGAAGAAACTAAAAAATAATAATATTGTAATAGAGGTCAAAATTCCAGTTTTCAAGGAAACCGCAGTTCAGTTCAGGAAATAAGCATAAACACTGCATACTTTATAACATAATGCCAGAGATAAATAATTGACTACAGCAATACAGGAACACTGAAAGACAGGAACTGATGATTAAGTGCTAGTGAGTGTCCAACGTGGTAAATTCATGCTAGGAAATTTGGAGAAATAGATTGAGGTAACCTTGTCACAAAATAAGATGAATATAAAGAACGCTTAGGTTTGGGGGAGGAGAGAACAAGAGTTTGTGGGCCCTACATAAGAGAGATGGTGTGAATTGAAACTCTGAAGAGGCAAAGCAAGAGATATTCTTCAAAAAAAGGAAATGAGGCCGGGCATGGTGGCGCATGCCTGGAAGTGGCAGATCCTTGGCCTGAACCAAGGATCGCTGTTCAGGTCCTGCCTAGGGCAACGTAGCGAGACCTAGTTCCAAAATATAGCTGGGCGTGGTGGGCGCCTGTAATCCCAGCTACCTGGGAAACTGAGACTGGGGATTGCTTGAGTCTGTGGTACCCTGGGCAACGTGAGTCTGTGGTTCCACAGGCAAAAATAACAAGATCTACTCTTAAAAAAAAAAAAAAAAGGAAAGAAAGAAAAAAGAAAAGGAAATGAGCAAAATGGTATGAGTTGAATGAAAGATTTAGAAAAACCACATTGGCAGTAAACTGGATAAAGACTATGGAGAACTCTGAATGCTGTGTTTAGATTTACAAAATATCTCTATGGCAGTATTACAGGCAGGGCTTTCTCTCTAAATGTGTTACAAGCATATGATCATTTTCATGGTATGGAACTCACATGCAAGGTAGAGATTATAATCAGAGATCCTTATAAATAAACAAAAATTTCAGCCACATTCTTTGGAATGAATATGGTCATTACTGCATAACTGAGGATGGACAACTAGGTGTCTAGTTGGTTTGTAATTAAACTATTTTTTTTCTTGTAAGGAATAAGTCATTCAAAACTTTTAACTGAGTGTCATGATCAAATGTTGTTAGCAGTATGACTTTGATAGTCTATAAAGATAAATTAGGAGATGAGCTTAGTGAGAGTAAAATAAAGGGCTAAGAAATTATTCCCTGGGGGGAAGAAAAGATGGCCTATCATAAAGACATAACAGTAAGGAAGGAATAAAGAGAATAGAGAAAGAAAATTTGGAATCATGTGGACTTGCTGATAACATGACTGTGAATAGGAGTGAGAGATAAGAGGAGGAAGCTGTGAAGAGAGGCTTCCCAGGTGGTTCTTATGGTTTGAGCTGTTATATTCTAACAACACACTGTTTCACTAAAGTGACTGGAAGTGGGTTTCAACTTGCATTTCATTTCTATACCTCCCAACAATACTCTATTCAATAGATGATTGTAACTTTCTCGTTAAAGGCCTTTCAACAGTCCCTGTACAGTTAATAGAGTTGATCAGGTTTTTTCCTCCATTATGTTACATAATCAGCACCTGAGGTCTTCCCTATGATTTTACAGTCCCGTGAGTATGTGCATGTGTATGTATGCACGCCTGGCTTAGGAGAGCAGGGATAAGAAAGGTGGTGAGTAGAGAGCATGAGAGTGCAGAGGGAATGCCTGAGAGAGCCCAGAGAAAGATCTAAAAGATTCTCGGAGACCTGGAAGGCTTGCCTACCTCCCAGCTTCCCCAGTCCCCTGAAACCCTGACCCTGGCCTGGCCTTCCCTGCGCTGCCCTGCCCTGCACTGCCCTACCTAGTGTGTCTCTGTAACTGCTAGAACCAATAAAGAACTTAAGCAGATTGGTGAGCCTGATGTGTGTGCACCGCATTTGGCATCATGGACATGACGCTTCCCTTTCAATTGGCAATGAGGATTGTTTGCATCACAGTCTTCTACCTGCTGTAGGTCATACAGATGGCATTTTTTCATAAAAACAGATATAATTTTATATCTCCTCTAATACCTGCCGGTTGGTACTGGGTGTCTATTGATCAAGGTACAAGCTTCTTCCCCTGGCACATAGGCCATTCATAACCCACAACTTACTCTCATGACCTCTTCACATGATGGTTACCTAATCAACATCTTTTGCTGCCTTTCCACTTAAGGTTGTGCATCTTTTGCTCATTATGGTCTTGACTGCCACAGAGGATCATCCCACAGTTGCCTTTTGTGACATGTTGACTCCACACTGAGCTCTATTATTATCTCTTTAGAAGAAGCCTTAATTACCTGAGGCAGAAATACCCACCACACTGTATCTGTAACCAAAGCACTATGAGATTATACAAAAGTGCAGCTTGTTAAATTTTTACTTATGCAATATTAATAGTAATGATAATAAGTAATACTCACTGTTATTCCCTTGATAAAGCATTTAGACATGTTAACTCATTTGCTAAAAAAGGTAGGTGGATAAACACCTGAGACACACAGAGGTTTGTGTAAGTGGAAATAGCTAGACAACAACAAAGCTACTGCTTGATCCTTTTTGTCTGATTCCAACGGTGAGACTCTTGCCATTCTACTGACTATTTCTGTCTAATTCAGCAGGACTTGGAGCACAGCTGTTTCAATTTTGTAACCTCATCCCCTAATGTTTTGTTAAACTGTTTGATGACTGCATGGTGCATGCTGGGTAAACTGAAAAGGCAGTTGAAGGTGGATTTTATTTAAAGTTTTCTTTTTTTCCATTTATTTATTTTTTATTGATTATATATATACATATACATATATATTTCCTACATTGTTGAATACTTCAAAGTTCTCCCAGCACCATGTCACCCGTGTACCATTATCATGATCTCTTGTGATCATCCCTCCCTGATTTTACCCTCTCTTTGTCCCCTCCATTGCTGTATGTTTTAGTTCTCTTTTCCTTTTGTTAATTTTAATTTTTCTTATCTTCTGTTTGTTTGTTTTTTCTATATCCTACATATAAGTGAAACCATCTAGTATTTGTCTTTTTCTATCTGGATTATTTTGGCATGCATGATTCCTTCTAGTTCCATCCATGTTGCTACAAATAACCATGAGTTTGTCTTCTTTGATGGCTGAACAATATCCCATTGTGTAAATATGCCACCACTTTTTGATTCACTTATCTGGTTTGTGACATTTCACCAGTAAGAATGGCCTAAATCAAAGTAGGATGTGGAGAAAAAGGAACACTTACACTGCTGGCGGGAAGGTGGGGGTTCTGAAGTGCTGACCAAAGCTACATGGTTCCCAGTTAATCATTACATGTAGCAGAAGTTCTTCCGGTCTCCAAAGATATGACTCACGTGGGGATTTTACAACCACTGTGATGACACTTAGAAAGGTGTTTGTGGCCATCCAGGCCAACCCAGACGACACTGATATCACTTTAAAAGGCAAGTCCTATCTATAAGCTCAACATAAAACAAAAAAGTTATATATTTTTTAAAAGTGTGTTAGAATATTCTAGGACAAATGATGTTCAGAGCTTACTAGACCTCTTGATAGGATTGACAAAATTTGGGGTTATAATGTAAAATAGAACAATAAAGAAAGAAAGGTCCCCACAAGTTCCAGCACAATTATGTATTGTTAATTTGTTGAGCTGCTTTTAAAATAAAGATGCTTCTCCCACATTGGTGCATTTATGGATCAAAGGTATCTGCTTTTGGCAGAACTGCTTGGAATAGTGAGCAAAGGTTCAAGCATAGTTAAGTAATAGTTAGCAATTAGGGAGGGGTTGCCAAGTTCCAGGCATGTTTGAAGTAGTTTACACACATTGTTATTTAATCTCATTGAAACTGCTCTTTCCTTTGATAGATAAAAATTAAAATGGGAAACTTTAATTTAGAAATCAGATTTACCTATCAAGATTGCTCTGATAACCTTTTATGACTCCATGCATATTTCCTGAGTTTTCCAGAATGTTCTGTGTCTGAAGCCGTCCCTGAATGTTCCTTTCTTCTGCGACTCCAGCGCCTTAGATCAATTGGGGTTTCTTGAATTGGTCTATCTGGTTATCAAGGACCTATAGATTTCTCCTTTTGTAACTGACCTCTTTAAAAGCTAAGAGATATTGAATCCCATGTTTTGTCAAGCCATAATGAAACTGAAGCCTTAAAGAGTCATTTTTCTGAAAAGCAATTTAAAAATTAATGAAAAAACAAAATATTAGATTGATTGAATTTCGATGTGCCTGCTTTAAAACCAAGAAAGAGCTAATCTAAATGAAGATAGGGATCTGCATTACTTCTGGAACCGGTAGCGGCCTGATTTCCTTTCAAAAATCACTTGATTTCTAGTTTTATCTCTCAAGTGAAACTACTCTGGGTCAACTCTAAGCTTGGTTCTTACATTTTTTTCACAGTAGTCTTAACGTCTCTACAGCTTTATGTTGGTTTTTAGATCTTGCTATGTGAAAACACTTCCTTTGATTGCCTGGGCCAAGTCTTTCAATCCAAGGCCTCAGGAACTGCTAGATTGACTATGCTATTATAATAGCATGTAAAATGGAAATAACAGATGTTGCTTTCTTCTAATTTATTTATTTCAATAGTGTGTTGTGCATGTCTGTGTATGTGGAAATTTCCAAAGCACATAAACATAGAGAATATACAGTGGAACCTGTATGGACTTAGTACCCATTATTTTTCTGTCATTCATAATTCATATAATATCCTGAGGGTTCTGTTATTGATTTATTTATTTTGCTTGAATATTTTAAAGCATATAACAAATATTATTTCACTTTACTTGTGAATAGTTTTCTATACTTTCTTATTAGGAAGAACTTAAAAAGACAAAATCGTCACAATACTCTTGCTCCACCCAATACAGTTAGCAACTATTAATTCATAACACTTACCATCTTTCTTATATAAATTTATTCATACTTAATTTTTATGTTTAATTTTTTTCAAAAACAGGATCAAAAATGCACATATTGCATTTGGGTTTTGTGTCTCTACCACCATGTACTGCATTCTCAGAATAGGTCATGTCCTTTAGAGACTTTATCCCAATCTACCCTTGGAGCATACTACAGAGGTAGCAAATGCTATCTCTATTCCACTGGTTCAAGTATAATAAGGGAGTCTAGATGGCTTGTCCCAGCTTGCAAGACTTCACAGGGCAAATACTGCACAGGACTTAGACTTCAAAGTCATTCTTCTTTTAAGCTGTACCACTTCTTCCTGCTCCTTGAGCAAGCCAGCTCCTTGAGCAAGCCAGCTCCTTGCTTGCTTGATGTTAGTCCTTTTCACCACTTGCCATATTGTCTTTTATATCCTTTGCCCTTCAGGAGGTTTGGAAAAGCCAGATTTTTCAGAGAGTCACAGAGATTGTAACTTGCTGAAACTAGATATTATGCTAGGACTGTGTTTGTTTTAGATGGTGGCTTCATTTGTTATCTGTAAATTTTTAGCTTCTGGAGCAGAAACAGACTTACTCACCATCTTGAATTTAAATGCATGGTTGCATAGCTACTTCTGAACAGCCAGGGAGTTTCTGCTCTATCCATGCAGTGGCTTCAGATCATAGCTCTTTATATGCAGAGCAGAAATGACCTGGAACTTGGTGAGAGCTTTAACCTTCACTGGCTAGGATTCCTCGGTTTTTGTTCATACCTTATCACTCAGACGCTTAAAACTATTTCTTAAATAAAAAACAAAAAGATTTCCACACATATTTTCAGCAAAATATAATTCCCCACAAGTAAAAGGGGATGCCAACTACATTTCTTTTCCCAAATTTTGGAATTGCAAGCTTATTTTTTTATTACAATAACATAGCAGTTTTAAATAAAAGAGAATCAGTTATTTTCTGTTCAAAAAGTTTCCTAATGCATTGAGTAGACCTATGTTAGCATGTCTCTATGTCTCTCTAGCACTTGCAAAAGTCCCCCACTGACAAAGCAAAAAACAGCACTCCTGCTCTGATGGCAATAGCAGCTGGTAGTTTGCTTTTGTTTTAATTGTATTTATTTTTAAGGTTTCTGTATGGATATACACATAAAGATTGTTTTCTGCCCATGATTAAAATATGAGTTTATTTTTAAAAATGTTAGTGTAAGTAAAAAAAAGTAAAGAAAAAAATTAAGTAATAACTGCTACTATCTTTACTATCTTATGCACTTATTTTTCTATGGGATATGACTCCATATTCCATTACATGGTACTCTGAAGCAAAGTCACTGTGATGCTATAAAGAAAGAGAGAGAGAGGTCTGAAGGAATAGTGTTATGATCACAAGGTTACTACATGGCATGTTTTGTTGTTGGACTCTTTCCCTCCATCCAATACTGTCTCATAGGTCAGAGCAATAAAGTCTATGTGTAAAGGTCAGCATGGTACAAGAAGACCTGAAATAACTAAGTGAAAGTCCTACCTTAAAACCTTCAGTTTACTTACAAGTTTTCACTTATAGCTTTTAAATGAAGGGTCTGTAGTCTTACAAATGTTAGTTTAAATATCATGCCCATCACTCAGAATGTTTTTGATCAAATTATCTTACCTAAACATCAGTTTTCTCAGTTGCAAAGAAAACATGGTGCCAAATACATTACAAGGTTGTTGATATGCTAGACTGATCCATGGTCCCATAATATACTTTAAGGTGTCAAAATAATTTCTGGTATATGGCAGTTGATCTTTAAACAGAGTTGGTATTATCAGCCAGAGAAAAAATATTTACTAAGTTAGGATTTAATGTAGACCTGGAAATCAAGACTATTGAAACATAGTATTGTATGTTACCTCAGAGAAGTTGTTCAAAACTATTATTATGGGTTTGGGATGAAATAATACAGTCACATATCCACCCCAATTTTTGGCATTTGTCTTGCTTAATATTCTCTAGCTACCTGGATCTGTGGTTTAATATCTGACCAAATTTATTTGGGGGAAATTCGCTATGTTGCCAAGGGTAGTCTGGATCCCACAAACTCAAGGAATCCCCAGCCTCAGCCTCCCAAGTAGCTGGGATTACAGGTGCCTACCACCACGCACAGCTGCTTTTTTGAGGTCTCACTATATTGTGTGAGATAGTCTTGAAGCCTAGAACTCAAGGGAACCCTGGCTGCTTCCTCCCAGCACTTGGATTAGAGACATGAGCCATCACACCTGGCCTTGGGGGGAAATTCTTACTCAGTGTTGTTTCTTCTGTTTTTTAATTTTCTTGGAGTTCCCATCACACCTATGTTATACCTTTTCATAGCCAGATATTCTAGTCTGTTATCTTCTTTTTCTCTTTGTATTATTTCTGTTGAGATATCCTGAACTCAGAATATTTTTGCCTCAACCTTGTTCATCTGCTTGAGCCAGTAAAGACATTTTTCATTATGTTAACAATTTGATATTGTTCTTAATGCTTGTGAATTCTTAACTTTTAGTATGGCTTCTAATTTTTTCTTGATAAATGAATAGAAGTACTACAGAAATGAATTTCTGTAAGTTGACCTATAAAGATGTGTAGGAAGACATGGGGCCGGGAAAATATTATACAATTACATGATATAATTTCACATTTTAATGAGTTTATGCTGCTATACTGTGAACTTTGCATTTGTTTTCCAGTCTTTCCCAACTCCACGCTCACTAGAAGGGGCTGGGTTCTCCCCCACCACCACCACCAAGTTCAGTTGGTACAAATAAAACCCCAACAATTAAATATACCAGTAAAATCGTTTCTTCTGTGAGTAGACCTTTAGAAAAGACTGTTCTAGCATATTTCATCATGGTTCCTTTCCCCCTCTCCCTGCCCAAAGTACCAGGGGATATTCACAGATATTCACTATGAGAACCTGGAGGGACCACCAGGTCGAGTTCCTGGAGGTAAAATCAACAAAAGCCTTGGAGCTCTATACCATCTGGGACACCTGGGAATTTTTGACTCTCAGTTTGTTCACACTGAACCTCCAGGAATGTGTCACTTAAACTGCTCAGATTGTCTTATCCTGGTCCTATTTCTTATGGTGATCTATGCTCATAGGTCTTGTCAGTGGATTCCCTGTATTCACCTATCAATTGCATCAACTTGGGGTGCCAGATGTTTTCCCTTTGGCCTTACTTTTCTGAAGAATTTAAAAAGAATCTTGATGGTTCAGTCTGCTCAGCATTTCACTTGTTGTTAGGACTAAGAGAACTTCCAGATTCTGACATCCCTCATTGGAAAAAGGAAGTCTTACCCAATTCTTCACAACAGCGTGCCCTCATTCAGCATTCAAATATGCTCTTATTTTATTTTTAGCTCTTTTGTATTATAGCTGTAGCTAGCAGTAGGTTGCAGCAAATTATTTCTTTGATCAATGGGCCCTCTAACTTATTTACAATGGTACAACTACTATAAATTCTATAGGGATCATATGTTAAAGGGATTAATAATATACAGTTTAGACTTAAAATGCAACAAATAGACTCCAGTTAAGCAAATTGCAACCATTATTTAGTTGAAGAGCTCTCTATGCAAAATAAATACAGAGTAAGCAGTGAAAATGGTTACATAATATGTACCCTAAAAGCATCTGGTAAAAGCTGTGCTAAAGATATCCAGAAAAACACTAATTATATACACACTCCCTAGATCCTTTATTATTCATCACTTTCACATCTATGTTTATTTTTTCTAGCTACAAAATAAATGACCTATTTTACAGAAGAAAAACTGACTGTAAATTTGTGGGAGTGGCAGGAATGTGAGGGTGAAGGTTGAATGGAAGATTTGATACAGGGAACTATTACCTGAGGAAATTAGAATCATTTACTAGGGTAAAGGATAAATCATAATAGCATCAGCATGGTATCTTTTGCTCTGCTTGTATTGCACTGACATTTAGCTGTAATGATCGACCTATACATGAGATGGAGCTTCATGTCATGGTGTCCTTAGCATTTCACCTTATACAAATACTGGTTCTTAAGTAAATCCTCCCCCACCACCCAGGCCTAGTAAGCAGGTAGAAATTAAAGCTGAAACTCTAACACTTATTTCTATATCTTCCAAATAACAACATTTTGTGGCTTCCCTTGGAATTACTGACCACCCAAGTCTATCTTAAAATAGGATATGACCATAGGAGCCAAAAATAGCATTTTATGTCATTGTTTCTACTTAAATATGTGATATAGTGGGACCTATTTTTCTGAAGTTCTCCTTTTTGAAAGCTTCATAGTTGGGTTTATGGATTATAGTGGTGAGCCTTGTCGGAATTTTCCCTGTTGGAACTTCACCCTGTCATGTATCCTGAAGTCCCTAATTTAACCCATATTCATCCTTTTAGACTAGAGAGTGAGGGAGCACATGATAACATGATATTACCAATCAAATTATCCCCAAAAGTTGTTTCCTAGTGACAACTGTTTTTACTGTTACTTTCTGCGCTTGTTCTCATGCACACGTTTTTAGACTGAGGGTAACTTCGTTAACTTCAGCAACATTCTAAGTCCTTGAAATCACATAATAATTAAGATGAGTTCTGCCCCAAGAGGAAACACTGATCTTCTTTGTGGGCACTGGCAGACATCAAATGGTCAGCAGTTGCTGAACTCAGGCCAGCCGTGAGACCACAGGGAAAGGTACAGTTTTCAGTGTCGCTATGTTATAGTAACACTCAGATCACATCTTGCTATATGTAATGCTGTACATACAGAACTAACCTTAGTCACAAATGGATCCTTTGGCCATCATCTCTGTAGAGGAATTAGATATGTATCGAAAGCTTCTCTGCTTGCAAAATGAGATACTAGTACTGTCAAGACTTGTGTGAATAGCATGTGAACAACGAAGTGATTTTCCTTGAATGCCAACTATGTGCATGGGAATACACTAAGCTATTCCTTTAATTAAAGCTCACAACAATCCTAGGAAGTAGATACCATATTGGCAGTGATCTTACTTTAGGAAAGCAAGGTGTGAATTGATTCAGGAGCCAAACTGACAGAGTAGGATCTAAACTCAGTCTTACCTGAAAGATTAGAGGCTCCAAAGCATTCGGGTTTTAAGGAAAACATCAGCTTTGGAGTTAATCACAGTAGCTCAACCCTTGCAGCTCATCCCAGAGTTCACCATGCTCTCTCATTTACTTACCCTGAGGTGTCAGCCGTGAGACTTAACCCTGGAGCCTTGATAGTCTCATTCATGAGAGCTGAAAACAGCAAGAGCTCATCTTTCTCACAGTATATTTGTGAACGGCAGATGAGGTAACTAAGAAAACAATTTAAAAATAACTCTGAAGCTGGCTCAATTCTTAGAGCTTCAGACAGAGCTGATAAATGAATCCTGAGGGTCCAGAAGATTTGGCATGGAAGTGAAGGTGATTGCTAGAATAAGAAATTGCCCTGTGTTCACTCCTGGGTCTGAAATAACTAAGTCTATGAAATATGACTTGACAGAATTTTATTTGCAGGATGTCAGGGTATGTTTGCCTAAGAGCACACACTCATTTAGATGTGCCAAATATATAAATATATTTTATTACATACATGTAAATATACACAAAATACATATTAAAACATATTTTAAATAAAACATTGATATATGTGGAGCATAGCTAGCATATATGTTTATATTTTAAATATAGCATTGGTATATATGTAAAACATAGAGTCTCAGTTATTTCAAATAGAGTGCTATATTAGTGAAGTACATTTCTCAGTTCAACCTCTTGGATGCATGAGTGTGTCCTTATTAGAACAGTGTTAGGCTAAAAACAGTTCTATTGATTGACCTGTGGGACACATCAGAATAGTCGATATTACGCCAATGTCAGGTAACATGAGGGTTAGGAAACCACCTCATTCTGACATCTTACAGCACAGCTTATATTCATAGGGTTGCCGTTAATGGAGTATTACTTTGCTTGAAAGAAATGTGTAAGACATCTGGAGTTCCACATGGGGCAGGTCAGGACAGGGCCACATCTGGCAGGTTCCAGCAGAACAGTGAAGGGGCAGCAGCAGAACAAACCTGTGGTAACCACTGATGTCAGACAAATTTGCATAAGTGGCACCTCAGAAGCATTGGTACAAGTTGAACAGAAACCATCATGGCTGTGTGTAGGACTAATAGACACTGGGCAGAAAACTGTCGTGCCCACAGAGAAATGTAGTTGGTGACATCACCTGGTTGAGTATTGTGGGGGTAACTGGTGAAACAGCGTGGACATCAAGAGAAAGCCTGAAGGAATACGAGAGATATTTGGAAAGGACTTTGACAAGAAGCCTGGGTTTCTGCGTAAGAATTGGGTACCAAAGTTATATCATCTGTGGAACAACTGTGAGGTAATTTGTGAATTGCAAAGTACTATTGCCACTGTATTCCTACTAGATATTAGATATTTAGGGAGCAATCCAAATTTCATTTCTAATGTGGTATTGAAAACTGTTATGGTTTTTGGATAAAGAAAATTCTTTCACTCATTCATTGGGCTACATTTGAGTACAAGATGATAATTGAGGTAGGTCCTACTTGATAATTTTTTTTTAAGTGTAACCATAGGCTTCAGTAACAGAATCACTTGATTTGCTGGCACTAATCATGGCCTTACCTGAGACCAGTGAATCAAAGTGTGAGCTTACTTTTTTGGCCTTTTACTCAAGATTCATTTCTCAGCAACTAAAAAATAATGTCCTTTGCTAAGAGAGTGATAAGCAGCAGGGGTTAGGTAGAGATCTGAAGTGTTTTCAGTAGGGAGTGGTGGGAGAAATCTTCAGAGACATGAAAAACATTCCTGAGAAGCCCTGAAATTGCAGACAGTCCCCATGTCTACCAAGTATTTATACAAGTACTGGGCAGGGAACATGTATCTTTGTGGTTCAATGTTTATTTCTAAGTTCATTTGTGTATCAGAATTGGCAGATATTAAAGATTAAAGCCTTATTATGAAAAAAATATGCCACATGAATACAGTATTCATTTGCTTGAAAGAAGAGAAGATACAATATTGAAAGCCTAACTGGGGAGGGAAAACAGGCATCTATGAATAGTAATTTTTACAAGACAGTATTAAGTTATAACTAAGATATAATTAAGAGGTAATTGAGTATTAGTGTATAAATTCTCAAATAAAAAACCAGAACAGAGTCATTGATAAAACATGAAATTTGACTAGTACCTTGAAACTATGGTGAGGTATGAAGGAGATCATTCAAGTCAAGAGATGATATTACTTAAGTTAAACAGTGATGATAACTACTCTACATGCTCACTGCCATCAAGCATTGGGAAGATTCAGTGAACCCAGGAAT
This sequence comes from Uropsilus gracilis, assembly GCA_004024945.1. Classification (NCBI taxonomy): domain Eukaryota; kingdom Metazoa; phylum Chordata; class Mammalia; order Eulipotyphla; family Talpidae; genus Uropsilus; species Uropsilus gracilis. The sequence goes on along the minus strand of PVHY01007633.1, from coordinate 30,285 downwards.
AAGACACCTTACTGATATTGGAGGCAATTACAGTCTAACAGGGAGTGTTAATCCTAATCCTGATCATGGCTTCTTGGAGTAAAGAAGCACCCAATCAAGGGAACTTGGAAATGCTATGCAAAATAATATTGGGTGATATAATCGATGGTCCCAAGTCCATTCTGGGGGTTTATACACAAAAGGTGACATTGGTACATGTGTGAACTCAACTAAAATTTTAATTTTGCTCGATGTTAAGACTTCAATAATGGGGTTGAATTAGCAGGGACAGGTTAGTGACCACAGGACTCTTAACAATAGTGACCTGAAAAGCTTAAGGACATTTTCAGGGTAAGTGCCTATCTCTGTAGTTTTTAAACTACTTTTAAGGCACTGAGAATTGCATTGTATTTAGCAGCTTGAGTAAGGCATAGCTGTACATATCTGGGTTATTTCTGCTTTTAGGCTGGTGCCTTGGAAAGGCTTATTCTAAGGGAAAACTGCCCCATAAACACCACCACTTCCTTTTACAAAGTAACTGTACTGAGAGTCGTCAGAGAGTCTGAGAACCAGCTTTAGTATGCCCAACATTCTTCCTGATCCATGACATATTGAAAGTGGCATTTAAGAAATCACATTCCATAAAATAAAACATAGATGGTTAGCATAAAACAGGTTATCAGAGAGGAATAACAACCCTTCCTTTAGCAAACAGTAGAATCTGAGAAGAGGCAACTGAATGTTACCTCTTGATACGATGAAGGGAAGAGAGGAATGTGGAGACAAAACTGAGGTAGTCCCTCTCATGAAGCCTCTGGGGAACCACAGGCAGACAGTGGGAGTCCGTGGGAGCATGTGGAGGGAACCCTCTATAGGACAAGCAAAGGCCTCTCTGACTTGAAACTGACCCTGAGAAAGAGTGACTGTTCAGACGAGTGGCCAAGAGTAATGGTGCATAGAAAAAAATCATGCAAACAAAAGGAAAGAAAGGGAAGGGGGAATAAAGAAAGATAAGGAAAGAAAGAAAAAGGAGAAGGATGAAGAGCCTGAGAAATTCTGATGAAGGTACTATGTGGGAGATTAGCATAATGCTTGGAAGTCCCAAAGAGTCAGGAATTATAAAAATTCATTGTTTCTACTGCTGTATTCTAGATAAAAGATGACTTGAATTTCCTTATATTGAAACACACTAGAATCCCTTTCAATACATCAAGATGCTGTGAGACATCTGTTGAGAAAGAATGATGGGTGGTAGGGTAGTTCTACTGTGGGTATCTCTTTACCAGGACTCAATCCAGGTCATATGTGCTTTGGTGGGAAAGATAAAATCTGCTGCACCATTCAAGTTGGTATTTCTCATTTTTTTGGAAAGCCTTAAGCACATAGCTGATGTTTGAAAATTCTACCTATTTTTTTTTTGGGGGGGGCGGGGGTACTGCTGCTGTGTTAATAAAATTAATGTGTAAACTTAAGTAGTTTCTTAATCTCTTCTCATTAAATCTTAATAGAAATTTTACCTCCATATTGATATAATGTCTATGACAAGGATACCTACAAAATATATTCCAATTCAGTCTGCTTATATTGAATGTTATGAACCAGAGAGTGGGTTATGTGTTAACATAGAGCATTTACATCATTCTTATATCACCAATGTGATGTAAGCTTTAAATCAATTACTTTGAAATAATTGTAGCTTCACAAAAAGTTAAAAAATAGAGTTTGGAGAAATCAGAATGTATTCCTCATCCAGTTTTCCTCAGTGGTTACATCTTATATAATTGTAATGTCAAAACAGGGAAGTTAACATTGATTGATAAACCATGCATGTGATTCTATGCCATTCTATCACATGTGTAGACTGTGTACACATTGTAGTCAAGACACAGAACCATTCTAGCACACAAAGACCTTCCTTGTGTTAGGGATGGTGTCAGCTCCCACCACCACTAAGCCCCAGCAATCACGAAATTGTTCTATTCTTATAATTCTAAATTTCAAGAATGTGATATAAATGCAAACAGAGAATACATGACCTTTTGAAGGAGGAATTTTTCAGTCAATGTCATAGTGAGTCCACGCAAGTGGTTGCATCTATCAATGATTTGTGCTTTGGTTCACTGGATGGTATCCCACAGTGTGCATGAACCTTAATGTGTATAATCATTTACCTATTGCAGAAACTTTAGTTGATTTCATTTTGGATTATATATATATATATACACATACATATATATATATAAAGTTGTTATGTACATTTGTGTGCAGGCTTTGGGGGTTGAATGTGTGTGCATGTATTTAATGCACAGATTATTGAAAATCAGATTTTCAAATGTTTTCACTAATATATGGGATATAGGAAAAAAAAAAACAAAGGCCAGGAGGAAAAGTCAAACATGCTAACAACCAAACTAAAGTACACAGCTGGGGACAGGGGAATGGATGGGAGTGGTCAGGGAGGAGAGGTAGTGGGTTGAACCCCCTGGAATACAAAGATGTGAACTCTCTCTATATGTAAAAATAAATTATTTTTTGAAAATAAGAATTCAGTGCAGAGACTGGGGAGGTAAATAAATTGTCCAAAGACTGAGAAATTCTCTAAATTCAGACATTTTTTACTTTTATCTACTATGCTACTTCCATGTTCTCATATTAAGTAGGAACAAGTATGTTTGTATAAACAAGCAAACTAGGCTGTAGAAAAGCAAAGCTAGGCTGACAAAATATTGATTTTATGGTAAAAATATGCACAAATAGTTGTTTTCAGCATCATGTATGTACATCATTCACTCACTCATTCACAAAATCTATCAACTGAGTTCATCAGCTGGCTGAGGCCTGTATGCCAAGGCAAGAGTTCTATGCCAAAGGGCTTTTACTGAAAATTAAGTGTGTTGCACAGAGATTATTTGTTCTCTATTCTGTGATGTCCACAGTTTTAAATTTTAGATGAAAAATGTTTGTGCCAAGTTAGTGTGACCACTATAATATAATCTAAATATATATTCTGAAATGTAAATTTGCTGAAAGATTTGGGTTAGTATATTTTGCCATATGGCAGGAAAGGAATTGCTGAGTGTGAAGACACAACACGCTACCTGATTTTGCAAGTCAGTACTTTCTTCGAGTGGTATAAGCTTCAGATGGATTTTTATTTATAGTTTGCTCATAAATGAAAGATTTTTTCCTGCTTATTCTATGTCCTTTTCCCCAATAGCATAAAAAATTAATCAACCGTCCACAGAGTACCAAAAGAATTTCCACAGATCCTGTAGGTAAGGAATACTTCTTTTTTCTTCAATATGATTAGTACATTTTTCTTTTTTTTATGTGATTGTTACTGAAAATTAGAGAGTGACTTTGCAATTAAATAATCATTAGGTTTCTCAGCCTAATCATGACTTCTTTCAGAAGTCATGTACATATAAACCAAAACATTTTCAAATATGGATGTAATTAAAATTGTGTTAAAATCTACAAGAAACTAAGTATTTTATTGAGATAGCGTAATTGCTTAGTTTGATAAATATACAACTTATGCTTTGTTCTTGAATTTTGATGTTAATTGCCAATTTTAAATTATAATCACTTATTGCTCCATTTGAAGGCAATACATTTTGAATAGCAGTATAATCATTCATATAGTAGGAAAGAAATGTTTGTTTTAATTGTGGTTATGCATTTCAATTATATAAAATGATACTAATCACAAAGATTTCAGAGTAGAACTTGAAACTTTCATTCTGTCTTTATCTCAACATGTTCATTTCAAGATAATAATAGTTCCTAATGTGTTAAATTACTGGTCTCTAAGAGATATCAGTGAGTGATTTGTGTGTTGGGCCCCATCTTAGCCACAGCATTCCATCACAGATCACCTTTAGGGATTTGCACAGAACATGTGAAGCCAGTACCCAAAGATGAACCCACATTCCTTTCTCAATGAAAGGAATGTGGGTTCATCTTTGGATCCAGGTTCATAAAGGAACTGGGTTCATCTTTGGGTCCTGGCTTCACATGCACAGACTCTACTGAATTGCATTCAAAGTAAGGAGGGTGGGAATGAACCTTAGGGTGAAATCCTCACAGAGGTAACAGAACTAATTTCAAAGGGTGATCAGGTCCTCCAGAAAATAAAGACAGCAAAATATAAAACCAAAACCAAAACTATTTTCCTTAAATACTGGTGGGTGAAAGCCCAGCAAGTTTAATACAAAGATGTGAAATGTGTGTGTGAATGTGCGTGTGTGTGTGTGTGTGTGTGTGTGTGTGTGTGTGTGTGTAAAGAGTCAGGCATAGGGTTGCTAGAAAGGATGAGTGAGAGAGATTGGCACAGTTAAAGACTGCAGGTTATCAGAAGCATGACCGGTAGCAACTTTAAGATAAATTACTAGGCCTTTTATAGGATTTAGGCAAGGGAAAGAAAGGTGGCCAAGAGAATGTTTTATGACTAACTGACTAGGGAATACTAATAGCTAAGGTAATAAAATATGGGTAAAACATTAGTTTTTGTGAGATAATGGTGGACAGGGGGTTTACTTATATGTTGTTGGTAACTTTTAAGGAATGCTTTTTAAGGTAAATATTGGGGGAATGAAGAAGCTGCTTTTTGCTTTTTAGACATTCATTATGTTAGTTTTATTTTCAAGTGTTTTAAAGCCACATATATACATATACATAAATTATAAATATAATATATACATATATATATAAATTATTTGAATAATAATAAAAATAGTATCAAGTTTTGAAGAATTGTGATGTTCATAAAAAGCATGCTGAGGACAGCTGTCAACAACCACCAGGGAACATGAGGCAGAAAGCCCGTTCCCACAAATGTCAGATGTCTACCCGCATGATCACACATGACCTGTGCCCCTCCCCAAGGAGTGGCAAGGAGGGTGATGGCATTTGAGCTTAGAGAGAGATTAAAGTAAAATTTAAATATCAGGTTAAGAATGTTAGACAATTGGAGGGATCTGTAAGCAAATTATTGTCAAAGAGACAGATAAAATCAGATACAACTTTAAAGACTAAAGTGAGTTCAAACTGATTGTTGTGATACCCATTAGAATTGTCACACCTGAAATACTTCAAAAACATGAGAGGTGGGAGATGACCAAGATTGAATCTCAAGGGGTGGAAATAAGGGCAATTTAGGACTAATAGGACTTGGTTACAAAGGATAGAAACTGTCTAGAAATCTAAATATCATGTTTCAGCTAATTCAGTTGAGTAGTTGCATTCACAAGGGAAGTAAACAGGATGCAAGATCAGAGAGAGGGAAAAACAGTCCCATATAACAAAACTGATTTTGATTGAGAATCATGGAGTTTTAATTTACTGTGGTATATAAACTTGGGGATAACTATGGCAGGATTTAGGATAAACCAAGAAATGAAAGTACAGTAGATTTGGTATATATCACACAGAAGAGATGGTCAATGCAGTTAGGGTTAATGAATTCAGAGAGGGTAGAGGCAGAAATAGAAGAAGTCCAAGATAGGAAGTAGTAACTCAGCAGTCTTGTGAGGAAGAGAATCTAGAAAAAGGGGAAAGACTTACAGGACAAGAGTGGGCAGAGGAGAAACAGGGCAGGTTATGGAGCACAAAGAAGGAGAAAAATATTTTGTAGAAGCCAGAGAAGATGCAGACTGAGAATCTATATAAGAAATGATTAGAAGGTTCTAGAAAGTTCAGAAAGAAAGACTGTAGTAGACCATAAAAAATCCCTCAACAACAGTTGAAGGAATAAGACAATTGTAAAGAACCTGAAGACTTGTGTTTTTACATTAAGTATAAGCATAGTTTAGAATAAAGAGAGGGGACAGAGGTAATCTAGGAACTTGAAAAAGGAATTGAAATCAAAAAGTGGAGAACTGAGAGTACTTGGAAGAAGCATGGAAGGAAGCCATGGTAAAGGAGATTAAGGAATAGTTGTGGGGGAAAATAAATTGATAATAAATTGGTGAATGAACAGAGCAAACATAGAAGAGCAAGTTTTGGTAAGAAAGTAGTTTTGAACTGAAGACAAAGTTGTGAGAATTCAGGTCAAATGATTTCAGGTAAAGTAAGGGAGAGATATAAACATTTGTTGAATGAAATAGAATGAGTGAGATTGAACCGAAGAAGGCTAGAAAATACAATTTTGGTTTATTGCTGTAGAGATTTTTAAATTAAATTCAATAAAAAAGATTCCCTATTGAATTTTTAAGTTGCTAAGATCTTAAATGATATTATGAGCACAGAATTTTGTTAATCACACTCAACAGTTTTTTTAACTCAGGCAGTCTAGCATTTGAATGCAGTGTGAGCAAAACAAAGTTGACAAGTGACAAATTGAAAATAATGAAATCTAAAGAGGGCAACATACTTAAAGGACAATGCAAAACCATCATTAATGTACATGACTAAGTATTAGGAGCACTATGGACAGAACAGTATATGGAGCCCAGCAGAGATGACCTAAACAGTGGAAGCATTAAAGACAGTGAGCAATAAATCTCTGTCATAAGAGGAAAAAAAAAACTATATTAAGCAGAAGCAGATGCGCAGAGATTATGAACATTTAGGAAGAAATGGCCAGTTGTAACACCAAGAAACTGAGACTAAGCAGCACAGAATAGTTGACTGATAAGGAAACATCAAGATTGGCCAAGGAAGTGAGTCTTTAACATGGGGTCAAAGTACAGGTCACTGGAGTTGATAAGATTAAGGAGCCATGTGACTAGAGATGTGCCTGACTATCAACAGACTTGCTGAAGATACTGCCTGCCTAGGTGAGGAGAGAGAAGATATGGAAGAGGATAGAAAGGCCTCTCCACATAGAATGGATAGCAACATGAACGTGTTCCATGATGAAAGAAGAACATTGGTTTGAAAGTGACACTAGAGAGTGAGAATACTCTCCATTGCATGTTCCAACTGCATGTTCCAATTTCTTGGTAGGCTTCACAAGGCACTAACGTGATTCCTAGCATAAGATCGGTGCGATGTATGTGAATAGGTAAATGAATGAAAAAATAGCTGAGTAACACGTATGACAGACATAGAATTCTTTGCTTACTGTAGACCAGGGAATGAGGTACACAGAGAGTAGCTGAGATGCAGGCTACCCCTGGTGTAGGACAGGAGACAGTAGAGCTTAAGACTTCTACTGAGAATGAGACATGAAAATTACACATTGCACAAAAGAACAAACAAAGCAGAAAATTGGAATCATGAGCTTGTAGACAGGAGTCACAGTGCTGGTAAGGGACCTGATGAAAAGATGTGATCAGAGCAGGCATGGTGGTTCCAAATAGTTATAAGTCAAAGGTGCATGTTGGACTAAAGGATCTTTCACAGAACTGCTCTTTAATTACTAGATCTTGGTCAATCTCTCTCTCTCTCTCTCTCTCTCTCTCTCTCTCTCTCTCTCTCTCTCTCTCTCTCTCTCTCTCTCTCTCTCTCTCTCCCTCCCTCCTTCTCTCCCTCCCTCCCTCCCTCCCTCCCTCTCTGTGTGTATGCGTGTCTTGTATGCGTGTCTACTGCCTCTGTGGAAACTAAGCATTCAATTAAAAATACTTAAGAAGTATTTTTGAACCCAAAGATATCCTTTCATGAAATACTATTCAGGATAGGGTTCAGGATCCCAGATCATCTGAGAGTTTGGTAAAAAAATGTCCTACTTTGTCCCCTCCCCTTACTGGCCTAAGACTCAAGTTAACATGGCCTCCTGCGTGTCAAGGGAATTAAAACGTGAAGCCATTCTTAATTCCGTGCAGGAGACCATGGCTGCAGTAGATGACACCAGGAATGATAGGGAATCAAGGTCTCAGCTGCCCACATGGGCATCTCAAATCTCTGTAGAGCCCAGAGACCGAAGCAGAAAGCACGGGGTTTCCTAGATGCTGTGTAGAGGGGTGATGAGCCACTACCCCAAAAGTTCCTAACTCCGAGCTTCCCTGTGTGCCGGCAGAAGCCCTGTGGGAGAACTTGCTCTGCTGGCTGGCTGAGGAGCTCTCGGAAGAAAACGCCTCGAGTCTGGCCTCGTCCCTCCCTCTCCGCCGCAGCTCGGTGCAGCTGATCAAACTGAAGAACCCTGACGACCTCACCGAGCAAATCCACGAACTGCTTTCCTTCTGGAAAAAGTCCCTGCCAAACTCCACGGATAAACTTCGCCTTCTGGCTCGTCACCTCCGCAAGATCGGCAGGAGCGATCTGTCCAAAGAGCTCAAATTCAAATGGGAAAATAAAGTGTTCACCGAGCCTCAGCAGTGGTTTGACATGGTGGAGTGATGCCAGTGGGTATCTTTGGCTCTCCCAGGGGTTTCTTTGGTTCTCAGAACCAGAACGGGCCAGCGTGGGCTTAAAGATGTTTTCTGTCAGCCTTTTACTAACAGTTTTCAAAGTTGACTCTGCTGGGTAGTAGCTATGTTATTGAGACAGTGGAAAAGCACTAATCAGACATTCTTGGATGTGCATGCTAATTCATGGTTCCTTGATAAATGTTCTACAGTTATGATTATCATGAGTTCAACCCAACTTAGCAGCATTTGCAATAGAATTTGCCATGTCTACATTTTAACAGCCGAGGTTGCTTTCCACTGTAAAGAAAAGAGATAAGATCAGATCCAGTATCACTTTTTACTGCTTTCTACATAAAATCAAACTAGTTATTCAGGGTTGCCTCGCAATGAAATCACATTATGCATATACGGTGGAAGTGGTAACAATATAAAATAAATTGGGTTGCAGAGAACTGACATTGATAGAGAATCGTTTTTAGAAGACAGAATCGTTTAAGAAGACAGAGAAGTTTGAAATCAATTAAAAGTGTAATTTACTGGCATATTTTTTAAATATATATATGCATATACATATACATGCAAGCTACCTTTTAATTTTAAAATATATATATTATATATATATAATTACATGTCTGTCTTGCATTGAATGCCTGTTAATGTCTAGTGCATAAGCCTGGAGATTTTGCAAACCCTAAAGCCCATTAGCTCCCTAAAACAATGTGATGTACAGTGAATGATACATTAGTTTCAGCTTTTTTTTTTTTTTTTTTTTTTTTTTTTTTTTTTTTTTTTTTTTTTTTTTTTTTTTTTTTTTTTTTTTTTTTTTTTTTTTTTTTTTTTTTTTTTTTTTTTTTTTTTTTTTTTTTTTTTTTTTTTTTTTTTTTTTTTTTTTTTTTTTTTTTTTTTTTTTTTTTTTTTTTTT
>PVHY01007633.1:0-20993 GCA_004024945.1 Uropsilus gracilis | reverse complement strand
ATACAATGAATGCAATCCCAGGAAATATTAAACATTTATGTGCTTCCAAAATTTAAAAAGCAAAATTTCATTTACAGATGAACCAGGACTTGGATATTTATTCAATTATATGTTGAAAAAGAGGATTCCAGTTTTCTAGAACATTCTTATTAATACACATTTTACTGGTCAAGTTGTTTACACATTTCTAGAAAGATAGTTTTTTTCATGTGCTCTTGAAATAAAGAAAACAGATTTATTGTTTTTCTGACTACAAAATAGCAAAAAGAAAATAAAACCTGTCTCTTATTCCATCACTAGAGATTACTACATGAACATGTTCACATATTGAGCATATTTTCACTTTTTTTCCAGGAAGGAAATGTTTCCATTTCTATGAACAGTGGTGTGTCACCTGACAATTTTTTAGTCAATGAAAGGCGCATGAATGATAGTGATCCTTACAGGTTGTGCCCTCTAGGTTTGTGTAATTACACTTACGATGTTCACACGGTGACAACATCACCTCACACATCATTGCTCAGAACACTTCCCTTTAATTTGGGCATGTGTGGCTGTATATAGATATATAGAATCTTCCGTCTCTATATACACACCCACACAAACTAATACAAATGGTCTCTGCATAATTATTGTCTCACTCATTCATCTCCTCAGGCACCAGTGTCTCCTCAATCACCCAAAAGCACACTCACTCATACAGGTCTCTCCCCTCCCATACCTCAGCCCTTGAACACACATATACATACTCATCTACACACCTACACATACTTGCGTCCATCTTCCATGTACACATTTATGATAAATACTTGCTATCTCACATACCCTTCTCCCACACACTTATACATACATATACAAACAACCCCATACATACCTTACACTTCCCTTGTACCTAGCCACATGTGCTTTCAGAAACTCATTAACAAAAACACATGTGCCACATACAACCACACATTCATTCACATATACAAACTCAAAAGCATACAACCCTTTACATATGTTTGGACATATACTTTTTCCTATAATTTGAAAAATCACATATATTATTGCAACAGTAAACATACACAAAAAAATGGATATTATCTTTAGGATCTCCTTTCCTTGCAATAACCAAAATAATCGGTCTATCGGTGACAGGAGCCATGGTTCAGTGTACCATAGCCATTCATGTCACATGAATGAGGCCCCTGGCTCCTCGCTAGGTCTGGAAAATGGGGGAAGATCCTACCAGAGCCTGGGAAGGGAGGAGAGTGAGTCAAAATAGGCCATTACATACATCTGGTGGGGAGCAAATGAAGCATGTGGACATGTGAAGAAGGAGAATGATAACCCCAAAGTTACAGGCATGTGAACAAATTAATAATAATAAATATTATGTTGTATTCTTCCCTATGAATTCACGATAGTCAGACTACCCCTCACTCAAAAACCATTGCTCCTTCCAAGGAAGTCTCCTGGGTGCATTCAATGCTCCTCCTGTTGTCAAAGGGTTAAAATACCTCCACTGCTGCTCTGTCAGCATTTTTAAGATGAAATTTCCTCTAATCAGCAATTTGAGTATATAGTGTTTCTGATGACATGAGACTTGCATCTCTACATGTCTTGTGTGTGCTCATCTCATGTATTTTTCCAGATGGGGGTTTTATATGCATATTGATATACATTTATATATATCATACCTTGTATTAAATGTCTATTGTGTGTTGAATTATATTTTTCAATGTGGTTAAATGCTTTTTCAATGTGGTTAAATGTGTTTTAATAGATGCATACTATCCCATTTTATAATTAATTTTAGCGTTATGATTAATGCTATGCTATGATTGATTTTAGCATGATCTATTTTTGAAAAATTAAAATATAGATTGATGGAGTATATATTGTCTTGCTTTTTTTTTTTTCAAATTTATGCTGTAGAATTCATTCATGTTGTTTGTGTGACAATAGTTTGACTCTCCTCACTAGTATATACTATTTCACATCTATTTCACATTAGATGGGCATTTCAGTAAATTATGTTTGGAACTATCATGGTGTTTTAATGAACATTCTGCATATACCTTTTAATGGTATATACATTAAACCAAGTATAAACCTGAGAGTACTATAATTAATTTAACATTTCTCCTCTTATATATTGGGAGGTTTCCTTCTTTTCATAAAAAGAATACTATAATGACTATATTTTTATATATGTAAAGCATTATTTACTGGGACAAATTTTTAGAAATGGGATTATTTGGTAGGGACAGTTTTGAAACTCAATACACATTAACAATTACTTTATAGTCTAAATAATAGTTTATGGCTATAACTAGAAATTCAATACTTTTAAGTATATATGTAAATAAATAAACTTGAAGCATATAACATGAAATTCTACAGTAGGTAAACTGATTTATTTTCAACGTAGAAAAAAAATCGTGTCTTGAATTCTGAAGAATTTATTGAAGAATAAAATATATCCCCTTGGCATTGTTGTTTTAAAATGTATTAGAAGAAATGGTATAGCAGGCACACAAATTCCAAGATGTTAACGAGCTCATGATTATGATTAAAATTTTCAGTGATAGGCTGTAAAATCTATTCAGTGAATGTATATTGCATTCAAAGTCTGGGTCAGACAATCTGTTCAAAAAATAAATAAGTCATTTCTAGGGCTATGTTTTCTATTTTAAAAAATAGTGAATGATTGAGAGCACATATTGTTTATTGACTTTCTGCTTAACCCTCTACAAGTACTCATTTATTTAATCCTCTCAGCCATCCTTTTGTGGTAGATTCATTGCTTCAGTGTCCCATTTTGCAAGAGAGGAAAGAGGTTGAGAAAGAGTGAATCTTTTGCCTAAGATCGCAAATGAGTGACCTCCAGGATTCAATTGTGGGTTATTGACTTGGCACCAACCCTATCAAGTTGTCACTAAACTAAGAAAAAGGAAGGGAATGGTCATATCCATTTTCTCCACTATCATAAACTTTCTCTATTCTTACACCTTATTTTGCCAAACAACATATCCATATTTGTATTACAAATAGTGTATGTTGGGGGATGGAGATGAGAGGAGGGACTAGCAGTGGGGCAGAGTGTGGTATCAATAACATCTGTATCTGTTTACCAGCTCAATTGGTTAAATAAGCTCTCAGAGAGCTCCAAGAGTGATAGTTTAGGGTAGTTTTTCAAATGACCTGAGACAAATTAGTGATGCCTAGATATTGGGTTATTTATGACAGATGGGCAGCAGTCACCTATGAATAGTGCGGTTTTCACATAACTTGGCTATCCAGGCACATTCACTGACCTTCAAAATACTAGATGCAAAGCAGGATCACTTAGCACCAAACTTTGACATTATCACAGAGGTACCTCTTTTATATTAGAAAGGAAAAAGAATACATCTGTTGTTATGGCAATGGTCCCAGGAAGATGGCTAAGGAATCAGAAAGGTGGGAACAGAGGCTTATCATTTATACCAGTGAGCTCAGTAGGATAACTTGTGAAAGGCTGAGCACCCAAAGCCAGGAGAGAATGAGTTTGATAGTGTCCCTGATAATTGGGAGCTGGTTGTTATGCAGAAACCAAGCTGCTGACGATCCCTGAAAGGTGAGGTGGGTTGTGGTCAGGTCATCCTGACCCTACACCTGGCATGAGGCGGGGTGGACAGTGAGATGGGGCGGACAGTGAGGTGGCATGGACAGTGAGGTGGGAAGGTTTCTCATTCTGGGTGGCTCCTGATTCTAGTCATTCTTTGTCATTGCCATCAGAGACAATGCACATATCTTCAAGAATATCAGTTTCCCTAGTGTAAACACATTACAACAATCATTTTGCTTATTGTTTAGCACCAATTTATATATAAATTTCCAGTATTTATTATTCTAAGAAAAATATATGCTGTTAAGCTTTACTTATCTTGATCACATACTACAGCTGGAGTATAAATTCATAGCTAAAGTCATTGATTATTCTTTAAAAAAAAGTGACCTAAACAAACATACATGATATCACATTGTATATTCTAACGTATTTTAGAGTAAAATAGACATATTTAACCACTAGGTGAGGCTGACTGAACATTATAATCTAATTGCCAAAATAGGTAAATTTTATTGAGAAAGTTCTGTTTTTCCTAAATAATCTCATTTTGTCATTGTTATAGACATTTATGGACATTCAATAGATTTTTTTTTTAAGTAAACCAAATTGGCTCATGAATTGTAACACATTCAGCATATAACTTCTGCTTCCTGAAAGCAACAAAATATCCCCTCAGCCTAATGTTAGAAGCAATTTTTTTTAATAAGGTTTCAGTCCTAAGAATGAGTTGGGAGAATGCAGTAACTGGACTGAAGACTGCTGTGGAATGCGAGGGAGGTTAGAGAGAACCAAAGTTTGATTGACTTTTGTATTGAAATAGGGCATAAAAAAAGCAAGTCCAAAAAAATTAAGGAAAATTTAAAATATGAAGAACAAAAGAGCACCCCAATTTTAAACACTCCAACTACTATCACTGTTGGCAAGAAATGTTAATTGCTGTGTTGCAACTTGCCCAGAAATCTTAGCGAGGGGTCCTGTCCTCCCTCAATATGTAGTACCAAAGGAGAAGTTTGTCTGAGAGGGCAAGTCAGCCTCCTGAAGTTAGAAGCACAGTTCAAAGGAAAAGGGAACTATTAAATGCGGTCAAAATCGTTAGTGACTCAGGCCTGAGTTCCCCCAGCTCAGGCAAGCATGACCTCTGTGATCTGCCCCTGCACCACGTACAGGCATTTTGAGAGTCTTCACATCACTCAGTCCTCAACTTGCCCCTTGTCCAGGTCTCCTCCACTGGCACTTACACACACACATACACACACACACACACACACACACACACACCTCCCCCCCCACCGCCAACACACCAAACACTGCATGTATTACCTAATAATAATAATAAATTATTTAAATTTCAATTATGGTTATCATTTATTTATTTGTAAGCCCACACCATAGTGCATCCTATGAAAGGTAATTGTCTTTTTTATTCACTGAGGTAATCCTATTATTTAGCACTCTATCTAGAAGTCAATGAAGTCTCTCTATTTTGTACCCTTCCTTTGTGAATGAGAAATTTCAGCTCCCAGCCACAGTGATACCAGCAGTGGATTAGAACAAGATGATACCACTTTCAAGGCTCTTTTCCCCCTGCTTTCAACTTTCTGCCCCTAGTTCTCCCCAAAGTCCCCCACCCCAAAAACCTCAGATAATGTTTTCCAGGTCTATGAATATCTAAGACTGGATTAAGTGTCCTTGTCACCGGATTCTCAGATCCTTAGTCTACTCATAGCCCTTCTAAACTTGGTTATAAAGTATCTATTTATCTATTTTCATCTCCAACCAGTTTGTCTGTTTCCTGAGTATAAAGACTGAATTTTGTTGAGCCCTGAATTTCAAGTACCTAAGCAAGGCTCCAGTAGATACTTGATTGAATCAGTGCAGGAACAGATACACCCTGACAGTTAAAACCTTCTTGTCTTGTTCCATGTTCCTTCTGGAAGCAATTCTGGGGTTGTGTTCAGTTATTATGGCTGAAAAGATAAAAATTACTTTGAACTGTAAACATCTGCCCATCGACAGGCTGGAGTAACAGACACAGGAGAAGCCAGTTGCAAAGTTAGCCAGACTCAACATTTCTCCAAAGAACTCACTGTACCTGTCAAGTGACTGCTGCTTTTTTGCACGCTGAGAAACTCTGTTCTCCAAAATCATGGACAGCATTAGAGACCTTGTTGTTTGAAATTCCATCAATAAGAAAGACATATCCCTCTCCCGCCTGGAGGATCTAAGTCACTCCAACATGGAAAGATAGTCTCGATTGACAACCTAGCTCAGCGAATGGGATGAAAGGGTCTCGGGATACAGCACTGAAATCCAGCTCAATGTCAATGTTTCCAAGGAAACTGAACTAACTTTGTATCTACTTTGCTGTGCAGACCTGATGTTAATCCCTTTTCGCAAACTGTGCTTTTCTTTGCATTCATAAAAACACTCAACCCCATCCTACTCTTATGTCTTAAAATAACCGTCTTTGCCTCTGGGAAACCACTGTTACTTTGGCATGCAATCTTGCCCACTGCACTGAGAAGACCAGCTTTGATGAACTGAAGATATGTCCCTGGTGGTCTCAGGCTGACTGGTCTCTGACTTCCCAGCCTTCTGTGCTCTAAAGCCTTAATTCTCAAATTGGCTACCCATTACAACCACTGAGAGTGTGTGGAGCCACCCTGAGGAAATCCCATTGAAGTAGACCGGGGTATATTCAGAAAACCAGAATTTTAAAACTCTCATTAATTATGCAGCCATTCTTCTAGCCAAACTGACCCAGAAAACCCCAGAATGGGCATTAACACATTAACATTCAGTTTTACAGGACTACTACTCAGTTCTTTAACTGGGTATCTTTGACTCGAGACTTAAGGAATCTGTATTCTTAGCAAATTTCTTAGGTGATATTTATGTACATGTAAGCTGACATTTCTGCTGTGCTTCCTTCCTATCCACAGAACTCTCTCAATCTTTATTTTTTATTCTTCATGGTTAGCACAGAAACCACAGTGACAGATGGAAAGAGAAGGAAACAGAGCAGGCTCTATGCTGCACTGAATACAAAAGGCTTTTTCTCTTAGTTTATAGTTGTTTTATGAGGCAACTTATCTGTTCACAAGATGAAGCAGGGTGGAGTCAGGAGCTGAGGCTGGGAATAGGGGGAGTGGGCAAGGAGGAACGCTTGACCCAGACCTTGTAGTAACAGAAGAACTCAAATATAGAATTTTAATAGTCT
This sequence comes from Uropsilus gracilis, assembly GCA_004024945.1. Taxonomy (NCBI): domain Eukaryota; kingdom Metazoa; phylum Chordata; class Mammalia; order Eulipotyphla; family Talpidae; genus Uropsilus; species Uropsilus gracilis. Next base: position 14,178 of record PVHY01007633.1, on the reverse strand, counting down.
CTCTTAATGAGAACAGCTGTGCCACAATTTCAAAGAGGGACTGAGACTTCCCTAGAGGCTGATTATTGCAAACCAGTAAAATGGGTCCTATGAATAGACTGCACACCAACACACACTGTGAGTATGAGTTATGAATTAATGAACTAATATTACTGATAATTTCTTTCATTTTAACAAAAAATGATAAATTCCACTGTATTTTTGTGTGATAATTTTTTGAAATGAATTGTATCTTATGCCAACCATTTTATAGACTACTTTTCAGTCATTTTGACATATGCTGAGGGTCTCAAAAATTAAAAGCAACCCACATTTTGCTCCGCTGGAAAGCCCCTAACTGCTCATTTGAAACTTTTTAAGAGTCACTGAAAAAAAGCACAGATGCCACCACAAGAGGGCCTCTGTGTCTCAGATAAAATGAAAACATCCAAGGCTTTATGGAGAATTCCTTTTTGTTGTCAAAGAATTGTTTTGGATTTTTTTTTTTAATATGAAAATCTATAGAGGGCTAAGTTGACCTATTATTAATATATACTAATGTGTTGTAATTTTAGAGCTAATGTCTATTCCAATATTTTGTAATACCCAGTTCCCATTACAAGGAAAGAGGAATACTGAAATTGCTGTATTTACAGAGGTCTTTATGTTAGACTATATCTTCTGCTTCTTCAGTCAAAAGCAATAGAAATAATAATTCAACCTATTACTAATGTCTAAGACATGTATTTGGAAACTGTCTGGAACTAGAAACTGAAAGTCAAATTTACTGATAGTCCTATGGTATAAATTTTAACTCATCTTACTTTCCTGTAAAGTTTCTAAAACATTTACTTCTAATTTATTAGAAGTTCTTTTTAATTGGATTGTTACTGCAAGCAAAATTTATGAACATAAATGGCTTAGATTAAAAATGACTTTCTGGGTTATTATTTTAAAATAACCAAATTATATACTTCCAAATAATAGTTTTAATTGAGATTTTAAAATCATCTACTTTAACATACTAACATCACTCCTTTCATGAAACATCACAAAACACACAAACCAAAAATGCAATAGAAATAAAATTGCCCATGAACATAAAACAAAACTGAGCAACACAACTAAAATAGTCAAATGCACAAGAATGACCACAAAAATGTAATTGATTGTATTAAATTATCTCCTGCTCTCTTTCTGGGAAGAATATCCATCTCTGCTCTGTTGATGCTATTTTTGGTCATATGATTAAAGTGCCAAAGGAAATATGAATGCCATATTTGAGCAGAAGCTTTAAAAGCTTCCAAATTTTTCCATAGTTCCTTCCTCTCTGCTTTGAGATCATCTGTGTCTCAGTGAAGGGTGTTCCATCAGTCTGGCCCATAAAGCATAAAGAAAAGTCCACACCTGACTTGTGATATAGCATGGAAAATATACACAAAATATATTTACATCTACATAGTATATTTTGTAGTTTATTTACAGCACCATCAATGATTCAGAAAAATAGAATCTCATCTTTTCAGGTGCATGTTACCATACCACACTCAGTCTTCCACCTTCCTCTCCACTCACCTTCATCTTTGTTCTTTAAACACTCTATTATGCAAACAGATACAATTAATTTCCTAAGCTACTAATGATGGTGCTCAGTGTTACCAACGTTTAAAAAAAGTAGAGCCCTGGGCTCTATAAGCAAGACAAAAAAGAAAAAAGTCATTAAAAGGACATTAAAAATGCAAAGATTGCAATCACTGTTGGTTTTAATAGCTGCCTGCACTATAGCAAATGGAAAAATTAGAAGTCATTATAAAAATGTTAAGTCCAGATAATATGACACAGTAGAAAAATTAAGAATAGATACCAATTTAATGACTGGTCAACAATGTACCAAGACTTTTTTAAGTGTAATTTCATTTCATCCTCATACTTCCTTCAAGTAGTTGCTATTATATTTCATTCCAAGACAATAAAACAGGTTTTGAAATGTTAAATTCATTCTTTTATACATTTCCAAGTTCATCTATGCATTTATTTACCCTCTAAATTTAGTCAACTAATATTAAACACCTATTAGATACCAGGTGGTAAAGTTAGATTTAAAACCTCTCCCAATCTATCTCCTCCCCATTGCACAAAACTTTGTAGTGAGCAAAATTCAAAGGTGATCCCCAATATTTTCTACTCTCCTATCACACACATGCTGGATAATCCCCAGGATAATGAATATAAATATTGAATCTCCAGGATTAGCTTATGCTACATGGCACAGTTGACATTAAGATAAGGAGATTACTGAAATGGAATTGACCTAATGACATGAACCTCATGAACTCACCTCCTTATTTTGGATAGTCTCTGAAGGAAGAATCAGAGATATTTAAAGCACAAAAGAGATACCAGATGAGGAAACTCTCCAGTCCTGCTAGAGAAAAGACCATTTGCCAAGGACTGAGTGTGGCTTCTGCTAGGAAAAAGTCCCTGGTTACAGCTCACAAGATAATGGCCTATCAGTCCCACAACCACAACAAAATGAATTCTGCCAATAGCGCAGTGGAGCTTAGACATTCATCTATCACTAGTCATTAATATCTATGACTAGACATACAGATGACACACCAGTCAGCACCTTGAATTCAACTTCCTAAGACCATGCTTGTGCAAGGCATTAGCTATAATATGCCAGGTTCCTGCTTCCTGGAAGCTATGAACATATAAATAGTTTTTGTTTTTGTTTTTTTTTTCCTGAGCTGAAGTCCCTTCAGATGGCTTGGGACTTGAGGAAGGCCCCCAGCATACCTCCACTGCAGGCAGGGGTGGGAGCAGGATGAGTCCTGCACAATTGGGTCTCAGAGTCTTGGGGTCTAGGGGTCTCAGGCCAGGAGAGCTGACTTCTGCCCCTATTTGTTGAAGTGGGTAGCCTCTGTCAAGTGTCTTTGGCTGAAGGGGACTAGGTGGCTCGAACTTTCAGGCCTGACCCTGATCCTAATTGGTCACGTGTGAGAGCTGAAATCCTTTCCAAAGGCTTGGGCCCTTGGGGAGGGCCCTAGCAAAACCCTGTTGAGGCCTAGGCATCATTGGGGTGGGAACTTGGAGTTTCAGGTCTCTCGGGTTCTTGGGCTAGGGCTAAGGCTGGCCTCCACCCCTATTACATGGAGAGCAGGGGCTCTGATATAGGCTTGTGGGGTGGTCCCCCTCCAGTTTACTTCTGCTTCAATCAGTCCTGCACTAAGTATGAGAAAACCAGAACTTGAACTGCAGACATACAGGAGAGTAGAGGGACAAATACAGGTCCTCTATACTCTGGTCACCTGGGTAGGACCCAAACAGATCATGATGGAAACCACAAGAGACAAGACTCTGAGACTAACTATTGTGGTACCCTTACAATGTGTCTGTGGACTGGGGAAACAAACCCCTGGTCTGGAGATGTGTACAATGTGACTAAGGCTCCCTACTTTTCCAGTGAGGGAGGGAAACCACAGAGATGGGGCTTCAACCCCATGACAAATCTGTAAACCATGAGAAAGGAAAGGAATTAGACCAATCATCTGCTGAGATCTGTCCCCACCAGGTAAGCACTTCACAGTCAGTGGCTGGGAGTTGGGTTCCCAATGCCAGATGTCAGAATTATAAGGCTCAAAAGCAGCACCATGTGACAGACACCAGAATGGAGAAGACAGCCTGCATGAGTAAGAAGGAAAGAAACCCAGTGATCACTCAGGTCTGAAGAAAAATACACTGTCTGCTCCACTGAGGAAGTGCCAAAAGCAAGGATCCTGGAAAACCATGATACAAGAGATTTCTGATGTGCTGGGTCTGGCTGTCTAACTGACAGTTACTCCTGGAGTTCCGAGAAGCCTCATCTGCTGCATTCCAGGAGCATAAGTCCTCCCCCAGGTAAAGGATATTACTCCAGAAAAGCAAAAGAAGAGGGCAATGGACCAAATATTGACCCACGATTTGCAGCAAGAGAGGAGTTGGAGTGAACGAAGGAGGGAAGGGGCAAGATGTAGTGGGTGGTGGTATCATTAATGGGAGAGCCATACCTAAGAGAAAAAATAACTACACAAGTAGGACCAGTGTTGCATGAAAATAATAAAAATTTTAAAAATATTTAAAATTTTAAAAAAAGATTCTAACAGAGAATTTTGCTTCAGTTGCTCTAAATATACAATGCTCAGAAATGGAGCATGTAGCCATATTTTTGTTGCTGCCAAAATGTTATTTTCTCAAGAATTTCTACAATGCAATAAAAATGCTATGAAAGGTAGAAAAGCAAATACAATAAAAATACGTTTACAGATATTAAAAATTAATAAATAGGTAATTTTCGAATTACCGAGTATGTTCTATCTGTGTTGTATGTGTATATATATCTATCTACCTATCTATCTATCTATCTATCTATCTGTCTGTCTGTCTGTCTGTCTGTCTGTCTATCGTTACATGGCAATAGAAAACTAACCCACTCTTTTTTTAGGCTAATTACTTTGAGTCATTTAACAGACATAATTTATGCTGTTTGCCTGGAAACATACAAAGAAAACTTTGAGTCATTTAATACAGTTATAAATTATGCTCTGTTTGCCTGAAAACATACAAAGAAAAATATATTGGTAGATTTCAGAATTAAGTTCAGTCAAGAAAAGTAAACCAAAAATATGAAAGAAAAGAAAGTATGAGAAATGATTACAATATAAGATCACTAAACTACCTTCTAAATCTAGACCCGATGATGGTATTTTACTACCTTTCAAGTCTCTTTTAAGAGTTACTCTGTAACTTTTATTAATTTACCTTATACACTAATTGATATTTGTTGACTCTGGGTGAAAGTTTGTGGAAATTATAGTCACCCATAATGTGTGATTTTTTTCAGGGCCATAGTCATAGAGATATTTCCATTTTTATAATTCATTATGACCACTCAAGTGTCTACAGCAGAGGTAGGCCTCAGAAGTCCATTCAAAAGCTATTCCTATGAGAGGTGAAGAATTATAAGAGCACTTTATTACATAAATTAAATGAGATAAATCATGCATAAAAAGACTATAAACATATAGTCTTATTTTAATGCACATATTTCCTATAATAACTCTTACCTCTCCTCAATTATGCTTTTCCTCTGTTCTTATTTAAGCAGCATAGGTTAAAATTTCCTTGACCATTTGAGATTTTAGACAAGCCCTTATAAATTTTGTGCAAGCTTTTTTTTAAACCTTTGTGTTCTTCCAAAATCAAAGCTTTGTGAGTAGCTTAAAACTTTCCTATTAATAATACAGGCATACCTCAGACATATTGCTAGCTCCAGGCCACTGCAATAAAGTTAATATAGCAGTAAAATTAGCCACATGGCAATTTTTCAGTCCCAGCGTATACTAAATTTATGTTTACACTCTACTGCAGTCTTAAGTGTACAACAGCATTGCATGTTTAAAAACCATGCATGTACCTTAACTTAAACACACAGCTGCTAAAAAAATGCTAACCATCATTAGAGGCTCCAGTGAATAATGATCTTTTTTCTTAGAGGGTCTTTCAAGATATGCAAAGAGGTTCTCCCTCATTAATTCCTGAGAGTTGAGAGTAGTACATAACACATAATCAGTACTCCAGAACTCACACAGCTCAACAAAAACAAAGCAAAAATCCCAGTCAAAAAGTGGACAGAAGAGGTTAAAAGATACTTTCCCAAAGGGGAAATATAAGCAGCCAAAGGGCATATGAAAAAATAGTCAATATCACCTATCAGAGAAACATAAATCAAGACCACAATGAGATACCACCCCACACTAAGAATGGTGTCATATCAAAAATAAGAAACAAGTGCTGACAAGAACGTGGAGAAAAAGGAACCATTTTACCCTGCTGGGAGGAAAGTAAACTGGCCCAGGTACTGTGGAAACCTGTGAGGATAACCCTCAAATTAGTGAAAATAGAACCACCATTTGATCCAGGACTTCCACTTCCAGGAATCTACCCGAAGGCTACCTTAACACTAATTCAAAAGGAAATCTGCACTCCTATATTTATTGCAGCACTATTTACAATAGCCAGCATATGGAAACAACCCAAAAGTCCCAAACAAATGAATGGATCAGAAAGCTGTGATATATGTACATAATGGAATATTATTCAGCAGTCAAAAAGACAAACATATCATTTACTGCAAAAAAATAGATGGAGCTAGAAGGAATAATGCTAGTGGAAATAAGCCAGAAAGAATAAGAGAAATACTGGATGATCTCACATGTGGGGTATAGGGAAAACAAACAAAAGGACAAGAAAAAGTAAAAACTAGCAAATTGATAACATAACTGAAGCATACAGCAAGAGGAGAGTGAGGGAGAGAAATCAGAGGAGGGATGTGCATAAGGGATTAGGAGGGATGTGCACAAGTAACATGGTGGTGGGAGAACTTTGGGGTATAGAATAATGTAAAAATATATGTGTAATCAATTTTTTTTAAGAAAAGAATCACTGATCTAATACTCCCTGCAAAAATGTACACTAGAATATTTGAAGTTGCAGAACTGTTTATTTATATTGGGTTTGACTTTCATCCTTATGGGTAATTATTTGTCACTATTTTCCCTGAGATTGCAAGCATATTAAAAGCAAAAGTTGTCTTACTTATATTTGTGCCTGCCTCACTGTGGTATCTCATTTGCCATCCTGTGCAGAGAGAATGAATGGGATTGAAGTGGTAATAATACAATAGAGAATAACGGGAGGGGTTTGAGGCCAGGATATGTGGGAGTTTTGCCTGGAGTTCCAGTTTGCTTTTGAAAACAGAGCGGTCTATATTTTACATTTTATCTCAGAGCCACCTGATAACTTGATCAGGGACATTGATCTTTCACAGTATTCAGGGAATGCTACATATGATTTAGTCAGTGATTTGGTCATCTCAAAGACTTGCATTTTATCTATATAAATAGAAATATTTCTAACAAGAAACATTTAACATTTGCTCAAATTCTATACCAAAATGTAGCAAATGAAATTAGGGAACAAGGAAAGACAACAGATTATAATTCAATATCATTTTCAGAAACAATCAGAGTGATGAAGAGTCAAGGAATAAATATGCTAGAACATATTTTCCACTATTATAAATTAGTTTTCATGAATTAAATTCAACAAGCAATTATTATTTACTCCTCATATCAAGACTTAAATTGTAATCTTGATAAGATTAACACTAACAACAAAAGCATAGTATTTACCTGAACACTTCCTTTAGTATAAAAAATTTAAAAACCCAACATATACAATCTTGCAATTTTTAATCATTTAAATTTTATTTTATTTTTTAATATAATTTTTATTTTTTAATTGATTGCACATGTATATGTATATGTATATATATATAATTATTTTTTCATATCATTGTCTACCCCAGGGTTCTCCCATCACCTTACTTTTATGAAAATATTCAGATTCTAGTCATTTTGATTTTTCATGTGAAGTATATAATCATCTTCCCCTTGAAATTCAGAATATATTTCTATGGCTGCTATTTGGAAAACCTAATCTTTTATAACTTTTCAATTTGTGGTGTTGGAGTTACTGTTGGCATCTATACCTACATTTTACCAATAATTTAATCAATTGCTGAAATTAATGAACTCCTCACCTCAGTTGGAAGAGCCACAGGCACTCTGTGAGCTATTTAATAATGTTACTTCCTAAAGTAACACTTATTCAGTACAATTTATCAAGTACCTCTCTTGTTGCCAGGAAATAGTTCACGTACAAGGAAAATTTGTCTCTCTGGTTCTAATTTCAACTTTCTATTAAGAAAATGATATAGTTTAATTGGAAGCAAAATATATGCTTCACTATCAAAACTATGAACTATGAAAGAAGTTAAAGATAGGTAGTATCCTTGGGATCAATGTCATCTGACCATATATAAGAGAATAAATTTTATAGTGTTTATAACTTTCTACAGCTAGCTATATAATCATAGGCAAAATGGAATAGAATCAGGTTTCTTGTTACAGTGTGTTTATCTTCCAGTGTAGTGGCATTTCTCAAAGACTGACATTTATAATGATGATAGGCAAACTGGACTATTACAAGATAAATAGGGATGAACATTTAAAAAAATGCTTCAACTTTAATATGCATTGGGATCCTAGAACATAAGAAGAACATGAAGTAAAATTCTAAGTAAACAGTGTCCTTTACTGAATAGTAACATATCAGTACTGGTTTTCCTGAGTGGAGATTTCATAAGAGTAGAACATATGTCTTTCTTCAATTCCCCTGGGAATTACAAAATTTCCCTTGTGTTACAGATCTAAAATATACACGGAATACTTATTCCCCAAATCAGCTGATAAGAAGACAAGAATTTCTTTAAACTGTTCTTTAATCTGATATCACTAGTTTCTCTCATGTGTAAGGAGTCCAGAAAAGCACTACATTTTCTTCTAGAAGGGCTCTAACATAATCACAAAAGGATCGATTCGTGGTCACTTATTACATCACCTTAGACGAGATAAAAATGGTGGAATATCTTGGTCCCGGTGAGTTCACACTGATCTGACTAACGTTGGGAAAGCAAGGAATTGTCATTTTGCAGGCTAACTGCAATCGCTTGGAAGCCTGTCCTGAGAACTTTAAGACTGTATATACTGTGGCCAGTGTCATTATAATGATGACATTGTGATGGACATGTGTCGTGAAACTGGCGAACTCAATCTGAAGACTAATTTACACTCATAAGACCTGTCATTCTCAAAAGGGACTTCTGAAAGCCCAACAAACAGGAATAAAGTCAGGCACGGTGGCTCATGCCTGTAAGCTTCAGCCTATGAACCTGCTGGGGCTAGGGATTGCGGTTCGAGTCCCGCCTGGGGCCGGTAGCAAGACCTAGTTCTAAAAAAAATACCTGAGCATGGTGGCATGTGCCTGTAATCCCAGCTACCTGGGAAGCTGAGGCTGGGGATTGCTTGAGTTTGTCGTACCCCGGGCAACGTGAGCCTACGGTTCCACGAGCAAAAATAGCGAGACCTAATCTCAAAAAAATAAAAACAAACAAACAAACAGGAATATTAAAATATAGATATTTTAGGTTAATTGAAATAACTTGGCAGGTGGTAGAGTGGTCAAAAGGTCTTTCTGGAATCTTTCAATTTTTACCACAGAGTTATTAAATATGCTTATTTGTGAGGCTGCTTTTCTTGGCAGTTTTTCATGAATTTCCAAGAAAATCTTTTATGAAACATGCAAAACTCAATTTTCAATAAAAACTAGATAAAAATATTTTATCATTCATGACAAAAAAGACAATATAAGCAAACAGCAAAAAAATCCCTTTTATAAAAATTGTCTTTTTATTATCAGAGAAAAGGAGAGCAAATTGGAATCTCTCAAATCTAAAAAAAAAAAAAAAAACATATTCCAGTTAGTTTTGCAATGAGCCCATGTTTGATTTCTGGGAAAGTTCTGAATCACCTCTGATTTTCCACAGTTACTAATTTAAGTATGATTTTACACCAAATGAGACCAAATAGAGAAAAGGCTGTCAGTTGCCTGCCTGTCATATAGCTGTCACCCTGCTTTTTCCTGGCAAAGAAAAATGCTACCATGATCACCAATCAGGTACCCCTTTTCAGCAGTCTTGTAAATTTCAATTTGTAAGTGTCTCCAGCAGGGTAATGAGTGACTGAACTCTACATTGCATCACTTAGCTGCTAGATTGTAAGTTCTTTGAGAATTGGAAAATGTTTGGTTTATTTGTGCACCTCTGGGGCCAAAAGCAAGTAAATGAGATTGCTCCTCTTCACAGCCTCTCCTAGTTGAGGATGACATGGACTGGTGTAAACAGGCCCCTCCCATGATTGAGCATCTACCATTATCAGGCATAAAGAGATCAATACATCAGCTTTTGACCTCAAGTTGAAGATCACTCTTCAGTATGGGAGAATAATAACATCCTCTACTTCAGTTTTCTGTACATAGATCAGATATGCAATTACTGTCTGCCCAAAGTTCAAGGAAAAGGAAAAATATGAGAATAGAAAAAGAATACCAAACTAAATGCCAATGCTGTATAAGACTCATCATTTTTGGATGGACTCATCCTGTCAATCGGGAGTTAAGATACTAGTACCAGGAACTTATGTTCATGATAAAGGACACTGCAACTGGATGATGATTTCTATTCAGTAAGAAACTCTATACTGATGCTGAGGCAAATGAGAACAGAAGAGTGCTTTTCCTTGAACTCTGGCAAAATGGAGAGAATGATGGATGGTGGTCCTTGCTTTCAGGAAGGAGAGCCACTCGCTCTTTCTCTCTTTTATTTTTTCTTAGCAGAAATATCTGTTGCACTCATTAATCTCTCATTTGAACACCAAAGACATGCTTGAAAGCACATCCATTTCTCTCCAATTTCTGCAAAGATATTTTCCTTGGCAGTTAGACAGTCAGAAGGTTTAACTGCAGTGATGTCAAAAAACCTAAACTACAGCAACAGGTGCAGACCATCCATAACCTGCCCCATAGGCAATCTTCCATGAGAAGTCAGTCTTGCCTTCATCAGTTTGTAGCCTGCCCTTCCACATGATACACTCCAGGAAAAACGGGAATGTATTCATTCAGGTATACTAAGATGATAATCAACAAACAGGTTGCAAGTTTTACATATCTTCTCTATTAGATTAAGCAAGAAACAGTCTGAGGTAGAGTCCAACCCTTTTGAACAAGTATGAATTATTAATTCATACATAATTGCTTTCTAATTAAACTAATTATTGAATACCAACCACCTCAGGGTCAGAAACAGAGGTAGATGCTGTGTCCTCAATATCTTGCAAAAGTTTCTTTCCTCGAGGTACTTTTATTAATTAACACCTTCTTTGAAGCATGCATTATTTGAATGTGTACTACATGCCATACACTCTGTTCAGTTCTGAGGATATAATAGCAAAACAAATGAGAAATGGCCAGACAGGTCTCTGCCCTCATTATTTCAGTTTTCATGTAATTTTGCTGAGAATCCTAATAATACTTATTATGTCCTCTATCTGCAATTTGTGGGTTGAGATATAGGCTTAGTGCTCCCAGGAGGACAACTTATTCAGGGAGAGAAAGTAGGAAAAACCACCTTTACTATGCGGCAAAGGAGTCATTGTTAATCTGCCTAGGAGCGGAAAATTGTTAAAGAAAATAGTTTATCTGATAAATATTTATCATATGGATATGTTATGCTGAAACACAGATTCCATGCAAAGTGAATTTTGGCAGATAGAATGACAGACACAAAAGTGGTTAAAAAGTTTAAGAGGGTATAAATAGCTTACATTGATATTATTCTACACCCTTTCTTTGAGGTGTGGTTTTCACACTGAAACAATGTGGAAACTGTAAGAGTCCAGAGGAAATTAAAACGGAATCCAGCTGGCTTAGTAACAGGGAAGACTTCCTTAACAAATTGTCTTGCTTTCTGCCATTGGCCATTCCTAAAATGAATGCAGGCAGGAAGTTAGAATTCAGGTTTCCTTGATCTTACTTCCACTAGTAGAAGATAAAGAGAGAGGAAGGAAAAAAAAAAAAAAGCAGACAGGTTTTTGCAGTGACCATAATGAGATATAAGGAAAATGAAAGAAGGATTTACAGGAAATGATGACTGATTTTGTGTTTGATTTCTTTTCATCAGAAAATCTGTATAGTCTGGCATGAAAATTTATTATGAGGGAAGGCCTTTCCAATCATTCCCTCATCTCCCATAAGCAGTGCAAGCTGCATTGACTGGAGACAGATGGTGGAAGACACTCTTCCCTTTAGATTTCTAGTAAAAGGAAACATTTCTCAGATCATCTCTTTTTCATGGTTTTCCAAACAGAGTGATCTCAGAACTCCTACTTGTCTCTAGCACCCATTTTTTTCTGTTTAACCACGTTACTGCTTTGTGTGCGTTTGGTTACCCGTAGTTTTTTACTGTTAAAATGTCTAGACTTGCCTCAGGACAAAAATCGCTTAAGCTGAGCCATATCAGCGAACCGGAACATAGTTAATTCTACAATCAGCCCTTCAAGCAGAGGAAGGCCTAGACCAACCAATCAGCACGTGTCACCCAGTACGAGTTACCCAATCTGGCCCAGGACTTCCCTTTGCTCTCCACAAGGAAAGTCACCCTGCTTGAGCCAATCAGCAAATGCTGAATAATGTTCTTTTTTTATGCTTACTTTGATTTATAAAATACTCTCACTTTGCACAACTCTTTTTTCTGTTCTACACTGAATGCTTTCTTATGTACAAATCATTGAATAAAGCAAATGAGGTTTTTTAAATTTTTTGTTGGACTTTCCCATTTATATTACTTTGCTCTGCCATCTGTACATTTTGCTTTTTTACTTTCACTTTGTTGATTCATTTTTAGGCATCAAGGATGGTTTTTCCACATATTCTGTAATCAGTCATACTGACCGGAGAGAGTCCATAACTGAAGCACTTCCTCAATAGTGATTACTCACTGCATTGGAGTGGGATAGCTTTAGAATGGATTTATGTGATGAACTATGTGTAAACTTAGTGATGGGTGTGGTGTAAAAACAAAGCTGAAGAGGGGTGAACCTGTACCTTTAAATCTTGCAGAGTGTTGTTAAACCAACCTCGATACAAACACACACAGACACAAACTCAAGGTTTGATTATCTTTATAAAAGAATTTGTTGTGATTAATAATGCAGTATTGTCTTACTCTTTAAATAACTAGGAAGTCTAATTTAATTTTTAATTATCATAATGTTATGGGGGATCGGGACACCCCCTTTTAAATTCCTTTTTTTCCCTATGGGTTCTTCCACCTGCGTGCAGCAGCTGCTCAGATATCTAACCCTAGCGATCAGGATAGACAAGAGGTTTATTTCCAGATGTAGGAGAAACAAATTGAAAGAGTCCACACCCTCACAGGTGTTCCACACGAAATAGAGCCCCACTTCCGTTCCTCGAGGAGTTTCATGGGGTTTACTTCAGTCTTAGGGAACTTTATGTAGATAATGCCAGGCTGACCTCTACGTCTTTTATCCACGTTGAGTTGATTTTTGTACATGGTGTGAGGGAGTTGTCTTGGTCCATTTTTATTTTTATTTTTTGCACATCTTAGTCCAATTTTCCCAGCACCATTTATTGAAGAGGCTATCTTGCAACCGAATGGGAAAGTTTTTTTGCCCTCCACAAGAGTGATAAGGGTCTAACAACGAAAATCTACAAGGAACTCACACAACTAAACAAAAGCAAAACAAAAAGCCCAATCAAAAAATGGGGAAAAGAACTAAAAAGACACTTCCCCAAAGAGGAAATACAAATGGCCAACAGGTACATGAAAAATTGCTCAATGTCACTAGCAATAAGGGAAATACAAATCAAAACCACAATGAGATACCACCTTACACCGGTAAGAATGGCCCACATCCAAAGAACGGGCAACAATAATTGCTGGCGAGGATGTGGAGAGAAAGGAACACTACTACACTGCTGATGGGAATGTAAACTGGTTCAACCACTATGGAAAGCTGTGTGAAGTACCCTCAAGTTGATGAAAATGGAACTACCATTTGACCCAGCAATTGCTTTCTTGGGAATCTAACCAAAAGAGAACTCAATGTGGGTACAAAGGGACACCTGTGCTCGGATGTTTACTGCAGCACAATTTATAATTGCAAGGACATGGAAGCAACCTAAATGCACCAAGACAGATGACTGGATAAAAAAAATGTGCTATATATACACTATGGAATATTACTCATCAATAAAAAATGACAAATTTGATGATTTTATGACAACATGGACTTACTTAGAAGAAATCATATTTGCAGAAACAAGTCAAAAAGAAAAAGACAGAAACCAAATGGTTTCACTAATAATGGGATATAGGGAAAAAATAAACAAAAGTCTTGTGGAAAATTCAAAACAAGCTAAGCACCACCAAACTGAAGCACACAACTTTGAGCAGGAGAGAATGGGGGGGGGGTGTTGGAGGGGAAGGTGGAGGGGTATAAATCCCTGGGATTAAAATGATGTGAAATTTATATATAAATAAATTAAGGGGAAAAAAAAGAAAATGTCAGGCTGTGTCCTTGATGCCTGATCCTGTCGTTCCAGTTGGCACCAGAAAAATCCAACCAACACAGGTAGGGTTCAGGCAGGTGTCTCCAAGGCAGGCCTTAGTGTCACCGT